>SNQJ01S0014074.1:123007-134227 GCA_010110895.2 Picea sitchensis
AGAAAGAAGTTCAATGGACAAAATAGATGCATGTAGCTGAAAAGCCACAAATGGAAAGCATAATTGACAAGAGGATCAGAAAAAAGACCAGGAGAAAGGAGTATTTTGAATACTTGGTCAAGTGGAAAGGACATCCAGTTGAAGATGCCAGTTGGGAAGATGAAGCAGAAATTCAGAAGAATGGACAGACTGTGAAAGAGCTTATGAACAGGAGTTCATGAAAATTTTCAAGCAAGGGAGTATGATGCAGGAGCATCGTAAGCAGCCAGCCAAGCGAGCATGAAGGCAGAAGACAACTAGGAAAAGCGCAGCACACGTTTTGCACATTTTGAAATATTTTTGAAAGATTAAGAAGCGGATATTAATGTAGTAACTAGAAGTGTACTTGCATTTATATCTGGCTGTTGTAAATAGATCGTGAGAGATTTTCTCTCATCTGTCAATGTAAAAGGCATTTAATCCCAGTTAATGAAAGTAGGTAGGTTTGAATTAATAGATTAGACAGTTTAGAAGAGTAAGAGGGAAAACGGATATAGACACCCTCGCCTTTGTATCATAGTAGTTAGTTGTATCATTACCATAGCATATAAGAAGAGAGTTGTAGCTAGTAACTAGAAGTGTACTTGCATTTATATCCGACTGTTGTAAACAGATCATGAACGATTCACTCTCATCCGGCCAACGTAAAAGGCATTTCAATCCTCGCCAATGAAAGTAGGTTGGTTTGAATTAATAGATTAGACAAATTTAGAAGAGTAAGAGGGAAAACGGATATAGACACCCTCAGCTTTTGTATCATAGTAGTTAGTTGTATCATTAGCATAGCATATAAGAAGAGAGTTGTAGCAGAGGGTTGAAAAGAAGAATCCATGTATGGGGAGCTGAATTAAATATGCTGTAGCTTTGAATCACATTTCATGGTATTATGATGTTTTCCGCTTATACATGGTGAATGGTATGCTTATGGTTGTTTTATTCCTTTGTTGGCGTACGTTATGAGGCTATGCTAAGGTAATCGCATGATTTCATGTTGAATTTTTGAAGTCTAAGAGAGAGAGAAGAGAATGAGTTTCACTTGTTTATCTATCCGAAAGGAGACAAGTTCCCGAAGTGAGTGCAATGAAATCCACATGCAAGGTGCATTGACAAGGGTTCGAAGTTTCATCTCTGAAAAGATCAGAAGGGATACCGTTGTTCTCACTTCAACATAAGTGAAGGTGTAGTACAGATCCATGCAAGGTGTGCACAAACTGGTTAAAAGTTTAGAACTTACCAACCAAAAGGGGAGAGTTGAAAGACTGTTATTGCAGAAGGTGCACATAGTCAAAGAATCAAACACTTAGAAGTATTTGAAAGATTGCCGCAAGGAGTGCATGCCGCAGAGTCCTTTTAGGAGAGACTTACCTAAGGTTAAAATCCCGTGAGGGTTAGTGCCTTGAAGTGTTAAAAGGGAGATGGAGATCGAAATCGTCTCGTAGAAGTTAAGTTCATGAGGGAGAACATTCAATCGTTGGGAAGAATTCATTTGAAGCATGAATTGGTTAGTCAATATTCTCCGTGGAGAGCTTGTGAAGTTGTGAGGACTGTGGGATTCAGTGAAGCTACAAGTAGGTTAAGCATTGGATGAATCCATCACTTTGGTAATAGGATTCAACATGGACCGTTGATCGTGATAGTGGATCCATCAGATCATTTCAGAAATTCAGAGTTTCGAAATCATGTGCTTTCAACCTGGTCACTCTAACTCGATCATGAAAGGACTGCTATGAATAATTTCAGAATTTTGGTGTAATTCAGGGATTGAATATCGAGATCCCCGAGGACAAGGATCTAGGGGTTCTTTGCATTGAGAAAAAACCTCGAAGGTAAAACGTAAAATATTGCGAAGTGGCGCCTGACATTTCCTGTTTCGGTGTTTCAGGAATTCGGGGATTATGGTGAAAAGTGGTTTGGGATCGAGATTCTCAAACTCCGGCACCCGTGGCCTCAAATAATGCGTACGTTGTCAATCTAAAGGAAGTGCCATTTCAAATTCGTGATTTCGGGCGGTGGGGAACGATAGCTGAAGCTTGTTCAAGTCCTGAAAGTCGGAAGAGTGACAGGTGGCAAGGACAAACATCAGAGGCCAAGGAAAGTTGAGAAGATAGGTGGCACGCACGCTTTCCGTAGTGTCAATACTCATTGACCATTTTGGGGTTTTGAGGTGAAGAACCGGAAGCTCCTCTATCTCGATCAATAAGCCGCTAAGTTCGGTAAAACTCCTCTGAACCTAATTTAAAAGTTTTTGAAGCTACTTCTACCCAACACATCGAAGTTCACACTTTGATATTCTTTGAAGACAAGAGGTCATTTCTTTATTTCAAACTAAGCTCTGTGGAAATGTGATGATACTAAAATTGGAGGAGGACGTATCAAGATTTGGCACCAAAGATTTCTGCTCGGAGGTTGTGTAGAGATAGGAACTCTATCACCGTGTGGATCGAAATCATGAAACCCTAAGTCTCAACACAAAGAGTGCGATCTTATCAGATCAGAGACTTGGGTTGATGCTTCTTGTTTGATCATGTGGGCATACCTATAAGGACCCATGGATACACCGTCGCGGTGTGAGGGATTCCCAGGAAATCAATAAAGAGTCAATCGACTCGAGGGTATATTTAGAATCCATCCCTCCGAAATGGATCTCGCCCGAGGAGTCCTTGGGGTCCTCCGCTGGGCCACAATCCAAGAGAAGCCAAACACCATCGTATCTTTTCTAACAAAATTGGTTTCATAAACATGTCTTCAAAATTCACTTTTATATGGACCTTTTCCGCATCCATTCCACTTCATCAACAACTTGTCTTACAAAATGGTACCCTTAACATAAATATGTCATATTATTGCGATAAGATGGATTTCTATCAAATGCATTTCAGCACTTTGATCATCAGCTAAAATACTCCTCTAACCTTGTCCTGTATCCCTTCCAAACTCACCCAACAAACCCTATAACCAAATTGCCTCCCCTTGGTACGCACATGGAAGTGAAACATATATAATTTCATCTCAAAGAGTGGATAAATCGACACGCTTTGAATCTTTGACATCTCGGCCATGTGTCCTTCACAAGAGTAAAGACATATTCTGAAGTGGATATCCTTTTTTCAAAGTCACCTGCACAATCTAAATCTACATAACCACAAACTGACCTTGGAACCATCATAGGTGATAGAATAATTGTTTGTGCTTCTAAGATATCGAAGCACCATTTCACTGCTTCCCAATGCATTTTTCCTGGATTTTCCATGTATCGATTAACAACACCAACCTGTGAAATATCTCGTCTAGTACTCACCATCGCATACAACAAACTTCCTAATTACATTAATAACATATGGTACATGAGACATATAATATTTTTATTTGTCATTACTAGGACATAAAATTGAAGATTGAAATGGGAATCCAAATGGATCTGTATGGGTTTCACATTATTCATACAAAATCTCATAAGTATTTTCTCCACATTAATCGTTGTGATAACCACAGTTCTACCATTTTCTCTTGTCTCGGCAGGTATCTCCATGCCTAAGGTTTGTTTTGTTGCTCCTAGATCCTTCATATCAAAATGCCCTAGCTAATATTTCCTTTAAACTCAAGGATTTTGACCATGCTGCCTTCCACAAGTATGCTGTCATCAACATACATAACAACAAAATAATGAACATGCCATTTTCCAACTTCTTTTAGTAAGCACAATGATTATATTCATTTCTTGTAAATTTAGTTCTCACCATGAAGGAATCAAACTTCTTGTACCATTGTTCGGGAGATTGTCTCTAGCCATACAATGACTTCTTGAGTTTGCAAACAAACCTCTTTATTGTGATCTTGAACAAACCCTTTTGCTGTTCCATATATACATCTTCATCTAAATCTCCATCTAGAAATACTTTTAACATCTAGCCATTTTAACTCAATATGAAGTAAAGCAACTAGTACTAACACAAAACGAACTAAAACAAGCTTCACAACTTGTGAAAAGATCTCATGAAAATAAATACCATCCTTTTGAGAATACCCTTTTTCTACCAATGTTTCTTTATACCTTTTGACTTTATCATCAACACCCTTTTTCAGTTTGTAGACTCACTTGTTGTTGAAAACCTTCCCGCCATTTGGAAGTTCTACCAGGTCCCATGTTTTATTCCTCTCTAAGGCATCCATTTCTTATTTCATAGCTTTCTTCCATTGAGCACTTTCAGATACTTTAATTGCTTCTTGAAAACAACTAGGTTCTCCATCAATAGAAACCAAAGCCACAGATGAAGCATAATCATCATACCTTGTAGGAGGATTCCTGACCCATGAAGATCTCCTTAGATATGGTTGAGGCATATCCTCAATTTCTTGGATATTTTCTGCATCTTCATCTTCTTCTTTTGGAACTTCTTGATGCTCCTCCCTTTTTGAAGATGGTTAAGTTTCCAACTGAATTTGTTGAAATTGTAGTACTTGTTCTTGTCTCACTTCAACTTCTACCAGTTCTGATTTTAAGAGTGAGGATTCATCAAATACTACATCTCAGCTTATGATGAGTTTGTGGGCAGTAAGATCCCACAATCTGTACCCCTTAACTCCATCACCATTACCAACAAAGACATATTTCTTTGATCTAGGATCTAACTTAGAACATCGATCTTTAGAAATAAGAGAATAAGAATCACAACCAAATATTTTTAGATTTGAAAAATCACACGAATGACTTGTCCATACCTCTTCTAGAATCTTACAGTTTATTACAGTTGATGGTGATTGATTTATCATATAACATGCTATAAGAACTAATTTTTCCCACAATTCATGTTGCATCTCGGCATTACTAAGCATGCTCCTTGCTCTCTCTAGGAGAGTCCTATTCATGCATTCAGCAACACCATTCTGCTGAGTATAAAATGTGTTCTTATGTATTTTGATCCCAACTTCCTTGCAATAGTTCTCAAATTCCACAGATGTGAACTCACCTCCATTATTTGTTCTTAAAAACTTGATTGACCTGTCAGTGCTCTTTTCAACCAAATATTTGAATTTCTTATAAGTATTAAATACATCAACTACTCTTTTAAGTATATAGACCCAAACCTTTCTAGAGTAATCATCTATAAATGTCACAAAATATGACGATCCTCCAAAATAAATTGTAGGGGATGGTCCCCAAACATCCGAATGAATGTAATCAAGGATACCTTTTCTTATATGCCTTCCTGTTTTAAACTTATGTCTACACTTTTTTCCAAAGACACAATACTTGCAGAAATTCAAATTTAGAAACTTTAAACTTGGAAGTGACTTACAATCAGCCAATACCTTAAGCCCTTTCTCGCTCACATGACCCAAATGATGATGCCATAAATGAACAAAGTCACTTGCATCTTCAGATGCTACCACTGCTTGATTTACTTATGTCCTTCCTTCAAGATGATAAAGGTTCTCGATCATCTTTTCCTTCATGACTACTAAGATTCCTTTGGACACCTTCAATGCTCCACCTTGAGTTGTACACATGTAACCAATAAAATCTAGAACTCCCAAAGATATCAATTTATTTCTAAGTTTGGGTACATTACTTACATCTGTTAATGTTCTTATAGAACCATCATGCATTTTAATTCGGACGCTACCAACTCCAACAATTTTACAAGAAAAAACATTTCCCATAAAAACAACACCATCATCAATAAATTGGTAAGTTGAGAACCAATTTCTATGAAGACACTTGTGGTTGGACTCACCAGAATCTAACAACCAATGATGATGTTGACGTAAAACATCACAAGTATGCAATACCTCATAAACCATACCTAAACGAGAATATGAACTTGTTTCAGCTACTTTAGCTTCCTTTTCTTATTTTGTGGAGTTCTCTTTAGATACATTTTGTATTTTATAGCAATCCTTCTTGAGATGCCCAGATTTTCCACAGAACCAACATTTGTGCTTACTCTTCTTGCCTTTTTACATAGACCTTGATGTACCCCTATTTTTGTAGATCGACCTCTGACCACCATTGCTTCTGTTGTTGATTTTTTTTTACTCGATCTTTTCCTCATCTCCTCAGAGAACAAAGCTCCCACAATAATGTCATAATCAATGGCATTTGTTGAAATAAACCACAAAGTTGTGACTAGATGATACCAAGACTCAGGAAACAAACACAGTAGCGTAACTTCCTTGTTCCCATCTTCGTACGTTATGTCCATACTAGATAATTGAAAAATCAGAGTATTAAAAACATTCAAGTGAGCAACAATTTTCGTACCTTCTTTCATCAACAAGATGTACAACTTTCTCTTCAAGAATATTTTGTTCATCAAGGACTTTGTCATATACAAACTCTCCAGTATGTTCCACAAACCTGTTGTTGTCTCCTCTTTAACGATGTTAAACAACACTTCATCTACCAGACACAAATGAATAGTACCGAGGGATATTGCATCCAGATATTCCCAGTCCTTGTCTGTCATGTTTGTCAGTTTCTTTGTCTTTCCAGCCAACGCCTTTTGCAATCCTTGTTGCACAAGAAAATCCTGCATCTTGAGCTTTCATAGCGCAAAGCTATTCTTACCACTGAATTTCTCCACCTCAAACTTAGAACTCTGCACCTTCACCATTAACACACATTGCCCAAAAAATAACAACTTCTAATAAACCAGGATCTTAAAAAAAATCAAGATTAAAATTCAAAAAAGGTTTCAAAAAATATATATTGAAAAACCTTTTTTCCAAAACATAAAAGGTCAAACTTTTACCTTAGGATCGACCTCACCTTTTTATATTCTGAAAGGTCCACCTCACCTTTTTATATTATATCCCACCTTTATTAAAACTCACCTCCACTTAATAAGACTTCATCCACTCATAAAGTATTCTCCTTTTAAAAAATACTTCATACCTTGACTTTTCATACCATGGAAAAAACTTTGAATTCATTGTTTTTAGATCAACGTTCCTGAGAGTGTTGAAAGGGAGTGCGATTTTTATATATCTGCGCTCCTTAAGAGTGAGTGTGGGAGTATCATTTTTTTATACTCTGTGGTACACAAATCAGTTGCGTTGATCTAGGATAAATTTTTATTTCTGAAGTGTGAGAGCATCGACGTGCCTCTAACAATACCTAGGGAGTGTTGATGACCTGAAACTCACTCAATCACACCCTCTGATTCTTAGAAAGTATCTGGGATTTTCAATACTTCAGTCTATTTTTCCTTACGTGCCAAAAACACGTCCAAAGGTTCTTGCGCTCATAGGAGACCTGCACACAATTTGCCTTGGCTCACCTGTGACACCTACTCAATGTACTCTGATACCACTTGTTAGGCAGCGGAAGCAAAAACAAAGCATCAACAAGCAAGATTAAATCAAGAACAACAATCACACAATTGACACAGTGATTTTTGTGGAAACCAAATACGGGAAAAAACCATGGGCAATGATAATCGGTATTCTTATTATTCAAGGGAGAATTACAATAGAATTACAATAGCTAACACATGCATATAGTCATCATCTCCTCACATAAACACTGCACTCCACAATATCGTGTCTTGCTCACACACTCTACACACATTGCACTCCCACCTCTATGGGTATGCTCGTATATATAACATCTATCACTTAGTTGTACAAACTGATCATGAATAGATCACATAGTTATACAAACAGTTCATAAATAGATTACACAGTTTACACACTCTGTTTACAATGTATGCATGTATGCACAATCTTAATTTAACTGAAATGCATGTGCATGTGAACGCAAGAGGAAATTCGTTGGCATGTTTCGAACAAGCTACTACCCTTAAAGAGATTTTGCGCATTCCATCCTGGTTGTTCCAAATTTTGGTGCGTTTCCTTTAAGCCTACCATGCTCTAGGCTTATGCACATTACAAGCATAGCATGTTCTTACTTTTTGATCATATTTAGATTAGATGTTATATATCCCAACACATAAAACCTTAAATGCTCTGTTGAGAATGCAGATTGTTTACGATGACTTACAAAATATTGATGAAAAAAATGATGAGAACGAAAAAGACAAGAATGAAGATAAAAATGAAAATGAAAAATAAACAGACAAGAACTAGAAGAAGATAAAAAACATTTACCCATACTTTTACCTTTTTTCAGCTAGTAATACAGGTTATTATTGTATTCTCTTTTTGTTTCATAGATATTTTTGTTTATGCAGTATCTTATTCTTTTCTTCCCTATTGGAGCCACGTCAACCTACACCTAAGATGAGATACGACACCTAAGATGAGATACAGCTTCTGTCTAGGAATATCTCTCCCATTACTTACATTTTTACATTGAATTCATTACTCTACGACTTGAATTCTATTAGCATAGAATTATGTACTTCATATCTTCTAAACAATCATCCTTGTCTTTGATTTTCCTTGTTTTGGATAGATATGATGTTATATTTTCTTCATTCTAGTTAGGTTTTCTTACAAACTTATCACCTTTATAAACGCCCAACAGAGTGCATTATCATAAGTACATGTCATCAATAATCATACCTCTATATTTTTAGTGACATGGGCAATGATTACAACATCATCAATAATCATACCTCAATATTTTTAGTGACATGGGCAATGATTACAAAATGACAAATTAATGTTATTGAAAAAGAAAATTTCACTTATAATTATCCCACTTTTTATGGCCACCTTACCTTTATGACTAATACCGTTGTTGATGCACATAAAGTCACCATAAGTTACATTTATACGTGTCATACCAAACATATACAAATCACCCCGAAGATAATGACGTGGCTAAATAAATTATTTCTCGACACCTACTTAATTCAATTTCCTAAATTTCATCTTCTTACACTAGATTTAAATTTATTATAAAAATATATTGAATAATCTTTCCAAATTAACCACTTACACTCACACTAATATAAATCTTGAAATAAGTGTGAACACATTCACTTAACTATTTCTATACAAATTGAACTTAACTAGTTCTAAACAAATTGAACTAATCTAAAATTAACCAATAGATTTTAATCACTCGAGCATATATTTATGTTTTTTGGTTCATGAGATTTACAACTTTAACGAAAAAAGGTCAAGGGTAAAAACAAATACTTGAAAAAATATTGAGAAAGCTAGTTCAAATCCCAATGCAATCAACGATGAGCAACACTATTCTTGTAACTTTAGCTCGCACTATGCATTGTGTTAATAAATTATATCAGGTAATGAATTCAGTCAATGCATTAAATCTCAATCATTTGTATAATCCTTTTTTATTATTTTATTATATGGATATTTTTCTATATTTTTATTTATGTGTTTTTAAAAGAAAATAAGTTTTATAAAACTTAATTATTTTAAATAGTTTAAAAGTTTTGTATTTTTTTTTATTTTTATGCAACTATTACTGGAATTTGGAGAAATAATTATTGGTAAAATTACAATTTTACATTATTAATAAAATCACAGTTTTACATTTTTTAAATCACTTTTTTAAATACATAAATAAATTCTATATCCTCAAAACTCCTACACACAAAATATATAATCTTAATCACTAAAATACATAATTTCCTAAATTTCAAATTATATTTTAAATAAAACTCATAAATAAAACTTAAAAAAATAAAAAGTTTAAACTACACCTATTATTAAGAATGTAGTTTTCAATTTCCCATTTGTGTTTTTCAAAATTGGATAGTATTATTAATTCCTGCATCTTATTATTAGTCATGTTTTAGATTGCTATATAAATTAGTTTGTCCAATATTTTTTCCCTCTTTTCACATAAATCAATGCACTTCTTATGTTGAGGTTTAAAATTATACCATATGTTCTATGTTGGCACATCAACAATTTTTATCTATTTAGCCTCTTTTCAAAGTGTTTTAAAGTAAATATATTTTCAAACAAGTAAATTTCATCATGTCTTAAGTTTTCAATATTCCTTCTCTTTCATTTATTTATTAAATAAAAATATATATCCTAAGTTTTCAATATTCCTTCTCTTTCCTTCATTTATTAAATAAAAATATATAGATTAATATTATAAATTTAACTTACTAATTTATGTAACGAATTTTTTTCATTTATTTATAATAAAAATACATAAATATTTCAATTCTAAGGAAATTATAAAATCAACTTTCTGATTAAAAAAAATAAAACACACAAAAATCACAAAACAAAAAAAACTTAAATCTAAATATTTTGATACATATACCTCATGTTGCATTCCTTCAATTACTTCAATTAACATACAACTTCGTGGGTATTTATTTATTTGTTGGTTCTAACATTACTCTATAAACTACATAGTTTATATATAATAGAGGGTGGGAAAAGGGAGCATTATTAGAAAAATTATATATAATAGAGGGTGGGGGAGCGGGGCATTATTAGAGAAATTATATATAATATGGTGGGAGGGGGGTATTATTAAAGAAATTATATATATTATATATAATTTATAATGCCCCTCTCGGGGGGGAGGCATTATTACAAAAATTATATATAATAGGATGGGAGGATGGGTGTTATTAGAGAAATTATATATATTATATATAATCTCTCTAATAATGCTCCCCGCGAGGGGGGAATTATTAGAGAAATTATATATAATAGGGTGGAAGGGGGGGTATTATTAGAGAAATTATATATATTATATAGAATTTCTCTAATAATGTCTCCCCCCTGCCACCCTCTATAGGCATTATTAGAGGAATTATATATAATAGGGTGGGAGAGGGGGCGGTATTATTAGAGAAATTATATATAATAGGATGGGAGGAGGGGTATTATTAGAGAAATTATATATATTATATATAATTTCTCTAATAATTCTCCCTGCGGGGGGTGGGAGAATTATTAGAGAAATTATATATAATAGGGTGGAAGGGGGGATATTATTATATAAATCACATATATTATATATAATTTCTCTACTAATGTTCCTCCCCTTCCACCCTCTATAAGCATTATAAGAGAAATTATATATAATAGGGTGGGAGGGCGAGTATTATTAGAGAAATTATATATATTATATATAATTTCTCTAATAATTCCCTCCATTCCCACCCTATATAGAAGGTGGGAGGGGGTGGGGCATTATTAGAGAAATTATATATAATATAGAGGGTAGGAGAGGGGTAGGGGGGAGCATTATTATAGAAATTATATATAATA
>SNQJ01S0014074.1:134461-147719 GCA_010110895.2 Picea sitchensis
GAGAAGATGTCCCCTGCATATATGACCAGGAAACCACGTTTTTGGATAGGAAGGGGGCACTTGAACAAATGGATAATTACAGTGTGATAAGGATTTTTGGCTCCAAGGAAAACCCTTCTCTCCTTCCATGTCACATTATGGACATAATGTTTTTTTCTAAATAGCAAGGAAACACAACTACTAGTTGCATCTATTCCATGAGAAGAGAAAAAAATATTTCATTCATATTCCTTGGAAAGTCGAGGACTTCGTGTTGAGGAACATAAAAAAAATTGATGAATTCGCAGCCCATTTAAACAACTTGAACCTAAGATATATTGAAAGGATAATATGGTTCGACCCTAATAAAAAAAAGTTAGAACATTTACTTACAGTTGGCCTCAACAATTCTTTTTTCCAGAAACACCTGAGCGGAAACAGAGACCCTGGCAACAACACTTCCTCTTCTGATGTCGACGACCTAGAAATATTGCAAAGAACCACTGGATTGCACAAGCAACGGGGAAAAGGCCCCGATGAGAAGATTGTTCAATCACCAGATAGCATTCCCAAAAGAATGACATCCTGTAGCATTTCTCCAATGGCACACCATAGTAAGAAAGAAACCCATAATTATTCAAATGGAGGAGGAGATAACAACCCTCCTCCCCCTAAAATTGATAGTTCTCACAAGCTTCCCATGGAGAAGAAAACAAAAAAAATTGTAGGGCAGGCGAAAGAGCCCAAAATTGAGAGTGAGAACATGGAACTTGAGTCTGCTCTAGATAGTTTATTCTACAACCTTGATCAGCCCAGAGATGCAATCCAACATAGTTTCCCAATAGACATATCTAATATCGAATTTTTTTATGAAGATAAATCCTTCGTATTCCAGAGTGTTGTTTTTTATAGCGAGTCTAAAACATTAATTATTGAAAAGAGAGACGTAAAAAATAAGAAAGGAAAATATGATTCAGAGGTTAATCTTGCGAACATGTGGTCGTCCCAAATCTCTTGACTTCACAGAGCAACCAGAGATCCTCTTGATGATTCCATTGGAGGCATTGAGGTCAAGAATGCTAGACTGAAGGACCGAGTCAAGGAATTGGAGGAATCATTGATTCCTATGCCATTCCTAGCCAGTCCTTTAGCAATAACCATGTCTACCACCTTTCCATCCAAGTTAAAAGGATCCTCCAACCACCTCGCATCGTGTAGAGGATATGTGGAGAATAATATCAAAAAAGGAATGGAACTGATGACTGAGGCTTGAGAAACATCACAAAGTATGGCTTCCCTTGGAACGAAGGCTCATACTTTGCTCGAACATTTGAAGGCGGATTTAAAAAATGAAGAACGTTTCTATTTAGACATGGTCCTCCCTTTTGGCACCCATGTCAACAATATGACAGAAACGAGAAGAAGACAACAAGATCTCCTCTCCAAAAACCGGATCACTCAATTAAATGCATGTTGGAAAGAGAAAGTGAAGAACTTGTATCTCATTGTCCAATCATGTGAACAAGCCATTTCAAAGAAAGAAAAATTATTCACAAAGCTGACCAAAATAGACTTAGCTGGAAGGACGAATGAGGTCCAAGTCCCCAACTTAATCGTGAACTCCTTGCCCTTAACTAAGAAATCCTTCGATAAACAAGTTGATATTTTTAAGGCGTCGTCTTTAGAAAATTTTTACATCATCCTTTAATATGGTGAAGATGACGTGGACAACTGGCTAGTTGACTATTCGGTACAGAATGAAGAAATTGATCAGGCTCTGTGTAATCTTTCTATCGATCTAAGGGAATTATAAAATGAACTTTTCAACATTAAAATCTAGAATGAGATCAAGGTCACCCCCTTGAGAAGATACATTGAAGAATGGGTCGAAAGGGAATTGAAGTAGGTCATCGACGAAAGGCAACATGCAGTTGGCACAATTCCAGTAGTCGTCGATGACAGCAATAAAAAGGAATCAACAAGAAAATAGAAAAAGGGGTGATATGTAACATCACTGTAAGTCTATACTAATCACATCCTGCTTTGTTTATCAATCCAGTTATTCCACCTTTTTAAATAGAAATGTCTAGCCAAATACCGATACCTTCCAATTTATTCTTTTTAGGTATTACACTCTATCGTCGCCCACTTCTTCTTTCCACAATCCTATTTCTTGTACATATTTCTCTTATGGTCCGCAGGATCCACATTCCCAGTCTATATGACAAACACATTTAAAATTCCAGGAACATGTAACACACAATATCATTTTTTGATATATTTCAAATAAAACTATTTTTTATCTCCTTTTATATTTATGTGCTCATAAATTTTTATCTTCAACTATGCTAAATAACAAGAAATTGTGTTTATTTAATTTGAATTATTTTTTTCTCATGCATATCTTTTTCTCCTACTATGCATATAACTTTTTTTTTCCTCGCACATATAGAGACATACAATCCAAATGGTCTATGGAAATTGTACTTAACTCTAACCAGTTGAAAGTATACATTGAAAAGATAAAACATGCAAGGTAGGAATGAGAATTTCGAACATAGCAAGTCACAATAGTGGAAAGAATAAAAATTTTGAACATAACAAGATGTATTATATAGTTTCAAAAAATAAATGGGACTCTAGAGGCCACGTGTCATTTATTGCATGGATACCAATTGTGCTTTATGCTGCTTGTCACATCTTCGTTGTAGTTTTCATCTTCCTCTGCTACTTCTTCCCCATCCCTGTGCATTTATTCCCAATTCAACCCGGTAGAGACTACGATGCCATGCAACACTTGTTTCTCTTAATTATTGCATCATAATTTTTAGGAAAGGATAATTAAACATGAAAACTATAAATTCTGGTGTGAAGGTTTTAAGTGTCAACAATGAATATTTGTAGAAAAAACATTTGTAAATTATTCGTGGACTTTCTCCTTGGCACTTGGTTAAATGTCGCCTTTGTACTAGAGTCCGAGCCTACGTATGACTTGGCTAGACTTATAGTTTCAGTTACAACTGGAGTTAGATAATAAAAACCATACATGAAATCTTACCAAACCTATTTATAAATTATCTTAGCATAGTGGGTTAACCAATATATCTACTCTAAAGTAACACTTTGGTGTAAACAATTTACATAAACAAAGTGTGTGCTCCTAACTCTATTATTAAGACTTGAAAGTTTAAATGATAATCCAATCCCTTCCTCTACAAATTAGAATAATTAATCATAATGGATGTGATGTCTTTATATTTTTAGGGAAGTAAATTAACTTTTAATTATTTGGGTGAGATTATTATTTATTTGATAATAATTAATAATTATTGATTAAGAAACAAAATTAATAGTAAAGAATTAATGAAGATTTTCACAATGGATGTTTTTATTAATGAAATTAGAATTGTAATTATATTAAAATATTTCATAGTGTCATATGAAAGTTTAGATCGTACTTATAACTGTGAAATCTAACGTTATTGGTGATATTTATAATTATTGATAAAGAAAGTGGAGTTGATATTAAGAAATACTTGAAGATATTTTTTTAAATCTTTTATATTGATATTATGTTGAATAATTATATTATGATTATTTTTATTAATTTTAGTTTACTTATTCTTATAATTAATAGATGGGAAGTAAAGGTGGATAAATGAATTGGAGTATATATTAAATAATATCATTGGTGATATTTATAATTATTATAAAGAAAATGGAGTTGATATTAAAAAATAGTTGAAGATTTTTTTTTAATTTTTTATATTGATATTATGTTGAATAATTATATTAGGGTTACCTTATTAATTTTATTTTACTCATTTTTATAATTAGTAGATTGGAAGTAAAGGTAGGATAAATGAATTGGAGTATATATTAAATCACAGTATATATATAGTAAAGTATATATTTTACTCTTCCTCTTTCTCCCTAGCCGTGGATATCTCTAGAAAATATTTGAGAACCTCCTCTGTTCATATCGCCATTTTCTCACCTTGATATGTCGAATCAAGGTGGTATATTGATGAGCTTGTTATTATATGCAAGTCTGCTTTTGGTTGTTTGATTTTGTTTTTTCCATTATATTATAGTTGAAAGTTTTGTTTCTCATGGATATTGCACGCTTGTTCTTCATTGCATTGAGATCAATCATTGTATGAGAGTAGTTAGGTGGTTTCACATAAATGCGTGTTGATAAATTAAACAATAAAAATATGAAATTAATTTAAATAAAATATTTTTAATACCAATTAAATTAGTGTAAATTTATGTTAATTTAAAATTTTAAAGTACTAATAGGTTTGTGTTTTGATTTTATTATTAAAAATTTGATTGTTCTCATGTAGCTGATTGCCTATAGTTTGGCTTAAATTTTTTACTCTTTCAAATGTTAAACATTATAACACAGTGAGTGAAAATAATATTTATGTGAATTAAAAATTATATATATTTTTAATTTTATTGGTGTTCAACTTTGGCGTGTTATTAGTGAGGTGACGGCGTACATTGAAGGTTAGTAAATGCTAGTGTCTTGAGGCTTGAATAATCCATTTGCTTGGTTGCGGTAACAATAGTACAAATGGTTCAGGGTGAATGAAAGTTGAGATGATAACCTCAAACTCTCACAATTTGTATTCGGATCTTTTACTCAAATCCAGAGTGTACGCTTATTTTCCAGCTTTGTATTCAATATCGGATAAATATTAACTATGATTCCAATACAGAGAATCTCATATAGGCCTGGAATTTCAAATTTACCCATCCTATCAACAAAAAATTTGATGATGGTTAATTTATTTTCATGGCGGTCACTTCACGTTTTACACAGAATTATAAATGTCAAAATAATTTGTATATTATGTGTAAATTTCACTGTCATAAATTTTATGCTGAGAAGATCCAATCTCCAAGATCCATCCATGACCAATATAATACTTGGAAATCACACTCACATAGAAATGAAGACCCAAGCTGGAGCGTTGGAATTTGGAATTTAGATGTCCATTTACTCCCTCAACTAACATTGTCCATGTGTCATCAATTGTGATGCCACGACTCTACCCCTACCTAGTTCCTTGAAGTCAGAAGCCATGAATTATAGTTATTAACTCAGGCCATATATATTTATAAGCTGAAACATCCCCCTCTAAAGAGCACACTATTATTGACTTATTCTTTGAGGACACTTGCTTGCAAGTGATCAAGGTATGGTACTTTGTGATTTCAATCAGATTATGGGTTATATATGATGATGTTTAGGTGTTATGGATTATTGATTATGTTGATGTATATATATCGACAGATACTTTTGATGAGTCGTCTTGAGTGTGAAGGACACATGACAGGTAAAGGATTTTGATGGCATCAATGGATTCCCTTGGACTCCAGATTGAGTCAAGGAGTGGATTGTATCTATTGATTATTTCATTTTATTCACATGTGCAGTGTGATTGATTATAGTATAATTTATGTATATGGAATTATTGACAGTTTTTTTTTTCAGTGGATGCAAGATTGACGATGCTTGCTAATCTGACTCACATAAGGAGTAGAGGGGCCATGCACAGAAACCAGACATTTGAGGGAGAAGTGTGACAATGTCCCTGTCACATCCTACTAGTACTCCCACCATGTTATGAATGATATATTAATGATTACCTAGTTCAAAAGGTCCACGATGTCATGAGGGCAGACTGAGACAATCGCTCATGAAGATTTCTAAGGAGCGTGCAATAAGGTGGAGTCCTTATTCCTTAGAAGCCCTTAGTCTCTCACAAGGTCGGCTGAATGGGGTGTTGACTCCAAGGGTTAGAAAAATTCCAAAGCAAGTCTAAGGCGAGTGGCACCCTTCGATCACGAAGGTGCATCTTGAAGGACACGTCACGTAACTTAAAACTTGAAGTCAATAAATCTAGGTGGCCTAGAAAGCATTGAAATAATTAGACCTTGTTGGATTAACTAATTAATTAAACAATATATTATTAATTGAAAAGTCTAACAAGAGTCAAAGAATAAGTCTAAGAATTGGCCTAAGTCTAAGTTTGATTTGGGAACTATCTAAAATATTAAAATTTGAATAAATCTAATACTAGGAAAAAGGTGGTAAAAATCTAAAGATTGGATGAAATACACGTGTGCATGAATTTAATAAAAATAAATTTTTAAATAGAAATACATAATAACTTGAGAGGTTGGGTGTGCATAGAATAGAATATAGAGTCAAACTTCACTAGTCTAACTAGAAGAAGACTCCTAATCAAACTCTAACTAAGATCTAGTTAGGAGACACTCTTAAATGAGAATATGGAGAACAAAGGGACATCTAGGAGTGAAAATAGGAACACATTGAGGATTGTGAGGGAATTTGACCATTTTTAAATAAAATAAAATTGGTAAATACTGGTATAACTTGGGGAGAATGTGACAAGTGTGTGAGTGAATAATCCAAATTAAAATTAATTAAAAAGTTAATTATCTGTGCATGAGGACATGTGTCAGGGAATAAATTTGTATAAAAACAAATAAGGTAGAAGAGAAAAAGGATATGATTTCTGAGAATTTTTATGTTGCCAAATGTTTATTAGACTGTGTTTTACTTGTGTTAGTTGGGATACCAAGCTTGTAAAATGAGTGGAAGCTCTTCCTTGGGAGGGAAAGTCTTGGAGCTATTATTGTTGGTTTCTTGTGTGTGGCCCCTTTGCGGCATGGGGGGCTAAGGGGGAAGAAGAGTACCCCTAGCATTGGTTGGGAGGTATGGGTGAAGTCTCTATGATTAGCAAGCGAGGGAAAGGAAGGAGCACAAAAATTTGAAGGGCATATTCATTATGAAACATTCATTTGTCCTGGTATTTTTAATATTCTAAATTTCATTTGTAGCATTAGTGTAGTAGTATGTTAGATTGATAGGGCCACTATATAATAACTGAAAGCTTGAAATGCCAATTGTTACAATTGTTGTCAACGAATATTGGTTACAATTTATATGCAATCTTAGCATTGAATGAAAAGGGCGAGAGAAGGACTAGAAGACCTTCATGTAGTACAAGATTTTGTAGACATGTTTCCATAAGAATTACTAGGCTTACCGCTCGAAATAGAGTTCAAGTTTACAATAGAATTGAAAGATGGAACTGAATCGATAGCGAAAACACCATACCAGATGCCAATGCCTGAATTGTAGGATTTGAAATGAAATTGAAGGAGTTGTTGGATTTGGGACTGATACATCCAAGAGTATCACCATGGGGTGCTCCAGTGATCTTTGTTAGAAATAAGGATGGCTCGTGGAGGCTCTGCATTAACTACCATCAATTGATCAAAGCTATGATCAAGAACCAATATCTGTTGCCAAGGATTGACGATTTATTTGATCAGATGAAAGGAGGGACATTTTTTCCAAAGAATGAATTGAGATCATGATATCACCAATTACAGATTAAAGAGGAAGATATCCCTAAAATCGCTTTTAAGATGATATTTGGACATTGAGTTTACAATTTTACCATTCAGATTGATGAACGCCACGAGTCAGTTTGATAAATGGGGTGTTTTGTGAATACTTGGACAAGTTTGTTCAAGTTTTTATTGATGACATGCTGATTTGTTCTCAAATGAAAGAAGAGCATGATGAACATTTGTGATTGGTCCTATAGTGTCTACGATAAAACAAATTGTATGAGAAACTATCAAAATGTTCTTTTTACTAATCGAGGATTCATTACTAGAGACATATCATATCTGGTGAAGGTATCGATGTGTATCCAATGAAAGTGGAGGCTATTATGGAATGTCCAACACCGAAAAATGTATAAGAAGTATGGAATTTTATGGGTATATCATGATATTACTAGCGATTCATTGAAGGATTTTCAAAGATAGAAAATCCAATCACATAATTTAAGAAGAAGAACAAGAAGTTCATATGGACTAAGAAATGTGTAGAAGAATTTTAAAATGTCAAGGAGTTGTTGACAACAATGTTGATACTAAAAGTCCCCAACATGGACAAGGAATTCTTGGTATGCACAGATGCATCCAAGGAAGGCTTAGGCAGAGTTTTGATGAAAGACGGTCGAGTGATCACTTACATTTGAAGGAAATTGAGAAAGCATGAAGAGAACTACACAACACATAACCTGAAATTATTAGCAATTGTATATGATTTTAGAGTTTGGAGACATTATCTAATTCGATGGAAATTTGAATTAAAGACAGATCACTGTGGATTGTAGCATATTTTTACACAGAGTGACTTGAAAGCACAACAAAGGCATTGGTCAGAATTACTTTTTGAAATTACTTACATTAAAGGAACTGTGAACCAAGTGGCAGATTCATTGAGTCAGAGGCCATGCATATTTTTGGTATTACCTCTTAAGACGAATCTTCAAGAAAATATTCTAACTTTTCAATTCGATGATGACTGGTATAAAGAAGTTAAGAATAATATTGAGAGAGACACCATGATGGTACTGAAGTATGAAGTTTATTCACTAGACAATGATGGATTGTTGAGATTTAACATAAGAATTTACGTACTACCTAATGACGAATTAAGAAGTTTGATCTTGAGAGAAGATCATAGAGCAGTATAAATGACTCATCTAGGAGTCATGAAGATGAAGGAAGACCTTAAGCCTTTATGTTTTTAGAAGGGAATGAAAGAATACATAGTTAGTTACGTGGTGAGATGTCTATAATGCCAACAAGTGAAGGCTAAACATAGACAGCTAGCAAGATGTTTACAACCACATGTTGTTCCAAAATTGAAATGGAAGGTCATTTTGATGGAATTTATTATTGGATTTCCACTAACAACAAGAAGGCACAACTCGATTTTTGTGGTAGTTTACACTCTGACGAAGAGTGCACACTTTATTCTAGTGCGTATGACATATCAGGCACCAGACATAGCTAGAGTATTTATCAGGGATATTGTGAGATAGCATGGAGTACCAAGAAGGATCATATCTGATTGAGGATCAGTGTTTACAGGACGGTTTTAGACCAGTTTCCAAGAGGCTTTCAAAACACAACTAAACTTTAGCACAACTTATCACCCAGAGACAGACGGAAAAACAGAAAGAACAAACCATATTTTGGAGGATATGTTACGTATGTATGTAATGAACCAACAAAAACGTTGGAAATAATTCTTGCCACTAATAGATTTTTCATACAATAACAACTATCAAAGTATGATTAAGATGGCCCTGTTTGAGTTTCTTTATGGGCATCCATGTCAGACACCGTTGAGTTGGGATTGACTTGAGGACAGGGTTTTGGTAGGATCAAAAGTGATACAAGAAATGGAAGAATATATGAAATCGATACGATAGAGGATTAAATAATCATAGGATCAACATAAGAGTTATGTTGATATGCATCAGATTCACCACGGTTACGAAGTTGGCGACATAGTCTTCTTGCGAGTAACACCACACAAGAGTTTGATCAAGTTCAGAAAGGGTGATAAACTCTCTCCTAGGTTTTTGGGACCCTTTGAAGTTGTGGAAAGGAAGGGACCCGTTTCTTATTGACTATCCTTGCCTAATTCTTTGAGGCATAGGCACGATGTATTTTATGTATATGTTTTGAGACATTATATTAGTGATCCTTCACATGTTATTGACATGAGTTCATTGTAGGTGTTGTATGAGGGTTCTCTCATGGAGGATCTAATCCACATTATGGACCATTGCATTCAACAACTATGACTTTGAACATTCGATTAGTTCAAGTTCGAGTGGGAAAATTATAGTCCACACTCGGCTACCTGGGACGATGCATTTGATATGCGTCAATGGTTTCCTTACTTGTTTCATAGATTAGACATATAGATCTATGTCATATACCTTTATTTTCTTACATTATATACTCTACAAACTTCAGGATGAAATTTAAAACAAGAGGGGGTGTATGTAACATCTCGCTCTACTGAGCAAACTATTATTGACTTATTCTTTGAGGACACTTGCTTGCAAGCGATCCGGGTATGGTACTTTGTGATTTAATTCAGATTATGGGTTATATATGATGATGTTGAGGTGTTATGCCTTATTTATTGTATTCATGTATATATATCGACAAATTCTTTTGACGAGTCATCTTCAGTGTGTAGGACACATGACAAGTAAAGGATGTTGATGGCATCGATGTATTCCCTTGAAATCTTGATTGAGTCAGGGAGTGGATTGTATCTATTGAGTATTTCATTTTACACACTTTTGCAGTATGATTTATGTATATGGAATTATTGAAAATGTTTTTTTCAGTGGATGCAAGCTTGATGATACTTGCTAATACGACTCACATAAGGAGTAGAGGGTCCATGCAGAAAAACTAGACATTTGAGGGAGAGGTGTGAAAATGTCCCCGTCACAACCTACTAGCACTCCCACCATGGTAGGAATGATAGGTTAATGACTACCTAGTTCGAAAGGTCCACGATGTCGTGAGGGCAGACTGAGACAAATGCTCAAAGAAGATTTCTAAGGAGCATGCAATAAGGTGGAGTCCTTATTCCTTAGAAGCCCTTAGTCTCTCACAAGGTTGACCGAGTGGAGTGTTGACTCCAAGGGTCAAACAACTTCCAAAANTTGAGGGAGAGGTGTGAAAATGTCCCCGTCACAACCTACTAGCACTCCCACCATGGTAGGAATGATAGGTTAATGACTACCTAGTTCGAAAGGTCCACGATGTCATGAGGGCAGACTGAGACAAATGCTCAAAGAAGATTTCTAAGGAGCATGCAATAAGGTGGAGTCCTTATTCCTTAGAAGCCCTTAGTCTCTCACAAGGTTGACCGAGTGGAGTGTTGACTCCAAGGGTCAAACAACTTCCAAAACAATTCTAAGGTGAGTGGCACCCTTGGAGAACATAGGTGCATCTTGAAGGGCATGTCGCATAATTTAAAACTTGAAGTCAATAAATCTAGGTTGCCTAGAAAGCATTGAAATAATTAGACCTTCTTGGATTAACTAATTAATTAAACAATAGATTATTAATTGAAAAGTCTAACAAGGGTCAAAGCATAAGTCTAAGAATTGACCTAAGTATAAGTTTGATTTGGGAACTATCTAAAATATTAAAATTGGGATAAATCTAATACTAGGAAAAAGGTGGTAAAAATCTAAAGATTGGATGAAATACACATGTGTGAATGAATTTAATAAAAATGAATTTTTAAATAGAAATAAATAATAACTTGAGAGGTTGGGTGTACATAGAATAAAATCTAGAGTCAAACTTCACTAGTCTAACAAGAAGAAGACTCTTAATTAAACTCTAACTAAGATCTAGTTAGGAGACACTCCTTAAATAAGAATCTGGATAACAAAGGGACACTGGGAGTGAAAATAGGAACACATTGAGGATTGTGAGGGAATTTGACCCTTTTTAAATAAAACAAAATTGGTAAATACTGGTGTAACTTGGGGAGAATGTGACAAGTGTGTGAGTGAATAATCCAAATTAAAATTAACTAAAAAGTTAATTATTTGTGCATGAGGACATGTGTTAGGGAATAAATTTGTATAAAAACAAATAAGGTATAAGGGAAAAAGGATCTGATTTCTGAGCATTGTTATGCTGCCAAATTTTTATTGGACTATGTTTTACTTGTGAGAGTTGGGATACCAAGCTTGTAAAAAGAGTGGAAGCTATTCCTTGCGAGGGAAAGTGTTGAAGCTATTATTGTTGGTTTCTTGTGTGTGGCCCCTTTGCAGCTCTGGGGGCTAAGGGGGAAGAAGAGTACCTCTAGCATTGGTTGGGAGGTACCATTGAAGTCTATGTAATTATAAAGAAAAGGAAAGGAAGGAGAACAAGACTTTGAATGGCATCTTCATTACGCAACATTCATTGGTCTTGGTATTTTTAATATTCTAAATTTCATTTGTAGCATTAGTGTAGTAGTATGTTAGAATGGTAGAGCCACTGTAGAATAACTGAAAGTCTGAATGCCAATTGTTACAATTATTGTCAACGAATATTGGTTCAGATTTTATTATTTTAAATTACAATTGTTGTCAATCGGATAATAATTATAGTGTTTATATTTTAAATTTTCAATGTAATTCCGGACGTTTTCCTCTCTCTAAATTGGGGTGGCTTGACCCTCATCCTGAAATTCAAACTTTGTATTATGAATGGTATATGTTCTAAATTTATATTTTATCTATAATTAAAGTTTGAATAATCAAAGTTTTTTTTTAGTTGATATTATTTAGGAGTTTAACAGTGAATTGTGTGCTGGTAACCCAAGGAGTTAGTTCTAAAATTTTATAATGAGTTTCTTTGTTAAATTTCATTTTAATCAGGAATCAATTTCTATGATGGGATCTATGTCGAAAAGTTTTCTAGATCCAAAACGTGTATCTTATTTTCTTGTTAAAACTTATGACCTTGCAATTCTTTTGTATGGTGGATCCTCATTGAAATTTGTTAATTCTGAATTTATATTGTGTTTTTCTCTGTCGAAATTGTTGATAAGTCCAAAGTAATTGTAGTGTGGATTTATATGTTTATTTTGTAGTTTAAATCCAAAATATTCAGGATTGTGGTATTCCATTTAATTTTTTTTCGAAAGTTTTTACTTACTTCTAATATTTGGTGTTATCCCCTTCCACTTTGACAAAGTTATGCATGTGACCATGGGTTAGAACCTAGCACTGACCAAAGGGTGTTATTCGGAGCTTCGGGTCTCCGATGCTCTGAAGGTTTTTTAACTTCAACACTCTTGTTCACCCAGAGTGTTAATTGGACAAATTCGGTCTTAAGCAGACTTGACCGAAAGATGTAGGTTAACCCTACCCTTCCACCTTCCTTTGTTAACTTTTAATAACTTAATCGAACAACTAATGAAGATTCTCCTCATGCGAGAATCTACGGTGGAGATCCACTCCAGAACTCCTAGCTTCAGGGTTTTTCTCCACTTCCACAACCTTCAACTCTTTCACCTAGATCGTTGAATCACCAAAGGGCTCGATGTTAACGGATAAATTTGTGAGTGCGGACACAGACCAATCTCCCTAGATCCACCTGGATCTAGAACAAAACGAGACAGAATACTACTCTTTCCCTAGATCTAGATTATTGAACGAACTAAGATAAATGGATAGTGGACATACCTTGTGAATGCTCTCCTTAAATCTCTGTTGTTCCTTGCTTCGCTTCAATGCTCTTGTGCCGTCCAATCACAACAGTACAAACCAATCGAAGTACAAGCAAATTAATGTATTCAATACCTAGTCTATACATGTGATCAAGGAATCATGTA
>SNQJ01S0014074.1:174779-186844 GCA_010110895.2 Picea sitchensis
TGACTCGCATTTTCAGGGCTTTGCCAGCCTGTATTTCCTTCCTTATCGCATAAGGCTCCAAATCATCCAACAATGGATTTTTCCTCTTACTGAGTTGTCGATGATCCATCTTCCTTGCTGATCTGTCATCCTCGATCATCTCATCCAACGACTTGATTTCTCGGACTTTGCTCCATCTTTTCTTCTCTTTTGCTCACTTCAACCCAGTAACAGTCACTGTGTCTTTCATGCAGTTCACATGTCTTCCTTTCTTCCTTGATCTTTTCTTACTTCCATACCCAAGGTCCAATAGGCCCCCACCACTCACCTGTGACTCGTCCCGAGGCACTTCAAATATGATCCTTCTTCTTTACTTCGACTTCAGATTGTGCAGGGAAGCCTTTGGTTTCTGCTCTATGCCTCCTTTCCTTCCTTGTGCAGACTATTTTTTCTGTGTCTGGTACCCAGTTTCAACTGCACCTGGTACCTAGACCCTTTTCATTATGCTTTTACAAAGAGTTATGAGGTATTTGGTTGTCATAATACAATTTCAACCAGCTCTTGTTCACCAAACCTTCCTTCCATTCTCCATTCAAATTCTTCAACTGCACAGCTCCTACTTCTGTAACATAGGAAACTTCATATGTCCCAAGCCAATGTGTTGATAACTTGCCTATATGTTTCATGAAATTATTGTCATATACCAATACCAAATCACCTTGTTTAAATGCCTTCTTCTTGATATGCATGTGATGCTAGGCCTTATCTCTTTCTTTCTGGACCTACTGATGGAATCCTGCAATGAATCTATCTTCTTCAAGTTCAACCAACTGTGAAAGCCTCTCTTGAACATCGCCAACATCATCCATTTATGTAAAGGCAATGATTCTTAGGCTTGGTACCAAATATTTCATTGGGACAATGGATTCGAGGCCATAAACCAACTTAAAAGGTGTCTGCATTGTTATATTCTTGCAAGTGGTTCTATAGGCCCATCGTACTGTTGGTACTCTTAAATCCCAATCATCCATGTTGACACTACAATTCTTCGTTAACGTTGTCTCCAAGATTTTGTTGAATGCTTCAACTATCCCATTCACTTGTGGATGGTAAAGTGTGCTCTTCTAATGATGAACTTCAAATTCCTCAGTCAAGGATTCAACTGTCTTATTGATGAAGTGTGTGCCTTGATCACTCATAAGGATCTTTGGGCATCCAAACTTGGTTATGATGCCATCAAATATGAAGTACACAATTGTAGTTGCACTACAGTGATTGAATGCTCTTGCTTCGTCCCATCTAGTCAAGTACTCTGTCGCAATGATTATGTACCTTTCTCCTGTGCACTTTCCTGGTGGGTTTATAGGTCCTACGAAGTCAATGGACCATTTATCAAATGCTTGTAGTTTCAGCTGTGGTGATAATGAAATTTCATCTCTTCTGGATGGTTTCCCAACTCTTTGTCATATATCACAGGCTCTATAATAGTCCTTGGCATCTCTATGTAAGGTAGGCCACCAAAGGCCAACTCTAAGAACCTTTGTGTAATTCATTTTCTTGCATAGTGTCCTCCTGTGATGCCTTCATGAGCTTTGGTGAGGATCGTTGGTCGCTCTGCTTCCATAACACACCTCCTTAATATCTCATCAGGTCCCATTTTGTATAGTTTTCCAACTATAAGTGAAAAGTATGCAGCGTGCACTACTAGTTGTTTCTTCTAGGTGATTGTATACTCACTAGGTGCCATTCCTGTTGACAGGAACTGGACTATTTCTGTGAAGTGATCATCAATCTTTCTAATGGCTAGAAACTGTGCATCCAACAGTGTATCCTCCAAACTACTAGGCTCTTCTCCATGTTCCAACCTTGATAAGTGATCAGGACCTTTGTTCATTCTTCCTGGCTTAACCACAATTTAGAAATAATATTCCTGAAATAAAAGAAGCCATTTGCATATTCTCCCCCCCAACACTGGCTTGTTGACTAGGTATTTCAGCGCAAAGTGGCCAGTAAATTTTTTAAAGTGTCCTCCCAACAAGTAGTGGTGGAACTTCTGCAGCACATACACCATGGCTAACCCTTCTCTTTCAGTGGTGGTGTAATTAATATCATCTGTTGATAGCTTCCTTCTAGCAAAGGATAATGGGTGGTCAATGTCTCTTGTTCCTGGTTGTGCTAACATAGCTCCTAATGCAATAGAAGATGCATCGACATGCACTTGAAACTCCTTAATCCAATCTGGGAAAACCAGAATAGGCGCAGTAACCATTTTCTGTTTCAGTATGTCGAAGCTTTGATGGCATTCTTCTATCCAGTGAAATTGACAGTCCTTCTTCAAAATATTCTCCATGGGTGTTGTAATCTGGGCATAGCCTTTAATGAACTTCCTATAATATCATGTGTGTCCCAGCACAGTGTGAAACTGTTTGACTGAAGTAGGAGGGGGTAGATCAACTATGATGACAATTTTAGATGGATCTACCAACAATCCCTGCTTGCATACAATATGACCTAACAACACTCCAAATGGTGAAAATAAAATGCACTTCTTCAGGTTTAAGGCAATATGACACTGCCTGCATTTGTCCAAAATTAGATTTAGACATTCAATATGATTCTTCAGTAAACTAAAAACAATCCAATCATCAAAGTATTCTTCTAGAAATTTATGCAGAAACTCCTTGAATGCTTTGAGCACCACCCTGGAAAATATGGTTGGGGCATTCTTCAATCCAAATGACATCACTGTATAATGGTAGGATCCCCATTATGTTTCAATTGTGGTATTATGGTGATCTTCCTTGGCAATCCAAATCTAATGGTATCCTGAAAATCCATCTGTAAAAGAATATACTTCTTGACCTCCTACATTATCTAACACTTCGTCAGTGAATGGCATAGGGAATGGGTCATGCAAATAAGCATCGTTCAACTTCCTAAGATCTATGTAGATCCTGATCTCTCTTGTCTTCTTGTCTTGTACCACCATAGGGCTTATCCATTCTGATTCATCCATAGGTTCTATGATCCTTGCTTCCAGCATTCTGTCAAGCTCAATCTTTACTTTCTCCTTATATTTAGGGTTCAATATGTAGGGTCTCTGTTTGAATGGTCTTGCATCTGGCTTCAAAGGGATCCTCATCTCTCCCATAGGCCCTTTAATACCCTTCATATCAATGAACTTGGTTGGAAACAAGTCCTGATATTCATGCAGTAGTTCTGTAATCTTATCAATAGTGGCAACATCCCAATAATCTCCAACATTTGCAAGCTTTGGTGTTTTATCTATTCCAATATTGACTTTCTTGATCTTTATTAGATGCCCAATTAATGGTAGCTCAACTCTTGTTCCTTCTATGCCTCTTTAGCGTTGTGTTTCAGCAATGTTCACCTTCCTAGGATCATCATCTTCATTAGCATTGATGTTGTAACAGCCTTGCAATTTCTGGAGAGGCACAATCCATTCATCCTCTTCTTGTTCTAAAGGGAGGCTAGATGCCTCCTCAAACACTTTCTGTCTTACAATTTATAATTCTTAGTCTACTGAAGGATATTGGCTTTCAAATAAGAAGGTAGTTACAAAATTTTGGGTCATACCTTTCCAATATGTAGTGACAAGGTGCAATTCTGCTTGAAGATACCAGTTGATAGGGGTGATGTCCAGTGTGTTAATGAATTTGTGCACCCACTGCTCTTGAGGATATTGCTCCAGGATTCCTCAGAACTTTGCACATGGTCCTTTGGGCATCTTTGGCCTATGTAACTAACTTTGCAACCTTCTACTTGTGCTTAGAACTGCGCTATCATCAAAGTACGATATTGTATCCAGTCTGTAATGTTGTCTTTGTGTGTCCCCCACCATCTTGCTGGTGTGGATTTCAAGGCCTCATCCATTTCCAACAATCTTTGTTGCGTTGGTACACTTTCTTCAAAATTTGACAAGAAGGTTTCTAATGGATTTGGTCCATCAAAGGTGGTAACTTACTTACTGTTGTGCCAATCCAACGAACTTCTTTGGTTAGTCTAGCACATCTCCTTGTAGATACTTCATACATTTTGTTCTGCCAATTTTCCAGTGCTTCTTCTGAATCTGATGAGCATGCGTTGTCACTTTGCCAACTTAAGTTTCCATCTACCGTAGGATTAATGTAATCATGTCGTCTGGCGGTTAGTTTGTATATGTTTTTCAGTTCATATGTGTGGTATTTTTCTCTCATGGGCTCTATGTATCACTAACCTTCATCAGGATCTATTGGTGCGATGAACCTATGGCCATCTCCTTCAAACTGCATTTGTCTTTTATTTAAATCAACCACAATGGAATTATTGAAATCCCAATCAATTCCTAATAGTGCAGGGTAAGGAAAGATATCATCAACTATCTCAATCACCTCAAAATCTACAAACATCCTCACCTTGTCGATGTCCACAGGGACATGTTCCAATCTTCTGAAGGGGCTTACTGCCTACTGATTAGACATCCTAAGCCTGATAGGGGAATAGATCAATTTAGGTTTTCCCATCAATGCCCAGGTATTCTTCATCATGACATTGACCTCCGACCCTAAGTCAAGGACCACATAGTCTATACCATACTCTCCAATTTGAGCATTCAAGTGTAATTCCTTATTTGTCCTTCTCTTCCTGGATAGTTGATGTACTGATTTATTCAGTAAAGGATCCACCCTTCCTATCTCATAATGTCTGACCAAGTTTTGCAATTCTTGTATAGCTTTCTCATCTTTAATCAGCTCTATAAACGTATACAAGAAACTGACAAGTTTACTTGCTTCTTTTCCATATCCAGGCGAAGCAGACAGATCGAATGCCAGAGGCATTCCACATTCTCTTAATTTTTTTCGTGTCTTCGATGAATATCTTTGGTCTCCCTTGAATTCTCTTCTTGCCTCCTCAAACACTTGTTTTTCTTTCTTTGCATCAAAAGTTTGTGTCTTTTCTGCAACTTTCCTGACTCCTGATTCTTTTTCAGTATTTCCTTGGGTCATTATGTCTTCTCCTGTAACAACAACTCCTCTAATGATAAAAACGACAATAGGGTATACTCCACGAGGTTCTTCTTTGATCAATTGTAGGGTAACTTGTAACTTGTTACAAGGGGCTCAGAGCTCCAGAGGCCAAGTATTCATGGAATAGATAGTGTTCCTTGTCATGGCCTTCCAATATGCATCTGACACACCATATGTCTTCTCTTTTATATTTTTCCTTGTCTTTCTTCATATCTTCAACCTATAGAGACAAACTAGTTAACTGACTCAAGATTTGACTCATACCTGAACTGGATTCTCCCATAGGGGTTGATTCTAGCTTCATGGTGATCTCCAACGCCTTAGCCTGTGAAGAAATATTTTGTTGCATCAGAGGAACTCTGATGTGTGGTAAGAGGGCAACAATGAACCATTCTTTGTTCTATTCATCTAGAATTTGAAAAGTCAACCAACATGTTATGGTCTTGAACCTTTGATCGAATTCCTAAATAGGTTCAGCTACTTTTTGCTTAATCTCTTTCAACTCTGTAATACATTGTGACTCTGGCTTGGGTTTCTTGAACTTTGTAATCAATGCATTCTTAATCTCATTCAGCGGCTTAGGCTATGAAAATCCTTGAACAAGCTTCATGTACCATCTCAGTGCACGATCTCTTAGGGTAGTACTAAACTAAGCTCTTTTAACAGCTTCATTGGTGACATTCTTAATATTCCATATGGCTTCGCATAGGAACCAGTGTTGATCAGGATCTTCAGATCCATCTCCCCTAAATATAGGGAACCTCATCTCATCTGCCATAGGGTTGCCTAGGTTTCCTGTCTAAGTATACGTTGAACTGCTAGTAGTAGTACTCTGAGGACTCTGGTGACTCTGACTATTATGATTGCTTAGTGCTGCTGAAACAACATGGGAAGTGATAGTACTTACTTCAATGGTCTGCGTAGTTCCCTAAGTTTTTGGTTCTTCCCGACGAGGTTCTTCAACTTCCTTTTCCTCTACCCTAACGGGTTCTAAATTCTCTTCATCCATCAAATCTACCTCTTCTCCACTGTAGAAACCCTCATCCTCGTAGTTCTGCTTAAATAGGTTTGCAAGATGAACTTCTTTGAATGCTCTGCCATTGCATATATGTCTATCCTCTGTGTCGTTGTCATTGTCCGAATTATTGAACATTAGCTTTTTCAAATCTGTCTAACTACTGTATCTTCAATATGTTCTTCTCATGCAATAACATCTTGATCCTCAACTTCAGAAAATGTAAAAATTTTCCTCTAGGTCCTTAAAGAAACACCTCTCGGCTTGGCTATATGACTCTACTCTGTCAAAAACAAACTTAGTGATATACCCTCCAATGGTGCTATCAAACCAGTGATCTACTTCTCTTGACATGACATTATCAACTCTCTTGACCTTCTTGATCAACGTCGATGTCCAAACCACAGGTGGCATAGATCAGATCTCAAATTGGGTATCTGCTAACCTATCTAACCACTTGTATATCTCTTGATGGATTCCTCCAAATAAAATTTCATGTATATTAGTAAAGATATATCTCTCCAACCAATCCTCTGTACTAAGATTAGGGTTCTTGTCTAGGGCTTTAGAGAAGTCCTTTTCTTCATCTTCCATCCACTTTTGAATCTTTGTCTTCGATGGAAACCACCTTGACATTCCCTCAAGAACTATCCTATCCCAGCAACAGAACCATTTGTTGGCACAAGGGCAGACCTAGGGTTCATCTCCAAGAGTGCACCAACAAGCCCTAACTACTGGCCCTTTCGAAAACACCTGCGAGGCAGATGTAGTCTCACCCAAAGTAGCTATGAGGGGATTGTAGGACATAGATGTATACAACCAGAATGAATCAAAAGTGTATTCACAACAACCAACACACAACAATCTAGTATTCTTGATATTCTTATAACCTACTATGCAAGTTATATCTATCAGATCTAACACATTATCATAATAGAAGCATCTCAAATGACAAAGAACAGAGCATCAATCACACGCAACACAAGATATACGTGGTTCACCCTCTCTCTAGGACTACGTCCACAAAACTATTCTTTATAATATATTAAGATGGAAGAATACAGTTTTGATCTACGCTCTTAGCTAGCATATTTTCTCTTCTTCTCTCTCTTTCTCCCTTCCCTGTGCACCCAGCTACAGGGTTGATCCTCACACCCAACTAAATATCATACAACATATACTTCTCTCACAATACAATACTTCTCTCTCAATAACAATCTCTCCTCACAACACAATCGCCTCTAACAACAACAATACTAACCCACAATAACAACAACAATAATGAAAAAAACCCAACCCAAGTACTCTTGACCTTTATTTATATATAACAATATCTCACCAACATCCTTAGGTTGAAACCTAGGTGTCAAATCCCTAGATACCAAAACCTTATGTGTCTAAAACCCTAGGTCAACTTGACCCACATTTTCAGGGCTTTGCCAGCTTGTCTTTCTTTCCTTCTTGCACAGTGATATAAAGAATCCAACGATGTCTTTTTTGGCTTGATGAGTTATCCACAATCCATATTCCTTTCTAATATTTCATCCTCAATCTCCTCGTCCAACGTCTTGCTATATTGGACTTCACTCCATTTTTTCTGATCATTTGCTCACTCCGACCCAGTAATAGTCACTGTGTCTTCCGCGCAGTTCACATTTCTTCCTTTCTGCCTTTATCTTTTCTTACTTCCATACCCAAGGGCCAACACATGGCTAACCAAAATAATACTGCCAGACCTTGGCTCGATCAATATGTCGTGGAAGTACTTGGACCCCAACACCTGTTACCCAAACATCCGAAAAAGTGACTACCGAAATTCGACCCAGATTCGAACAAATTAGCTGAGGATCATATCAAGAAATTAATGTTAGTTGTTAGGATCTGTAGCGTCTAACATGAGGATGTCATGTGTAGGTAATTCCTTTACACTATTGAGGGAAATGCCTCAACCTAGTATTTTGCGCAATAACCCCAAACCATTGTCTCTTGGGATAAGTTTGAAACCTTCTTTCTAGAGAAATTTGGAGATGATAATGTTGGACAACTGAGAGGAGGGGTGAATCAGTTGTTACCATGCTTAAACAATTATGCTTATTTTAAAATCTTTACAAGGCACTCAATGATGATCACAATAATGCAGGGAAATAAACAATGGCACATTCAGCATCAGTCACATATATGAGAAACATAGAGACAGATATTTCCCGAGGAAACCCATACAAGGTAAAAACCTCTTCTTCTTTATATGATAAGTATTATTTACATTCTTTACATTATCATACATATGAGCACCAACTCATTGTGAGGCTACAACCTCTGTTTTTGCAAGCTGCAACTTGCTGAGAGNNCCAACTCTCTATTTTCTCTAGCACCCACTAGAAGGAAGCACCAACTCCCTGGTTTCTCTAGCACCAACTAGAAGGAAGCACCTACTTCCTGGTTTCTCTAGCACCAACTAGAAGGAAGCTACTACTCCCTGTGTTCAAGCACCCACTTGAATCTCTCAGGACACCAGTCCTCCCTAGCACCTCCCTACCACCATGGATTATCAATATGTGTTACTAAAACTTATTACAGTGATATAATGTTTAACAACAACTTACCAGTCTCATCACTGTTCAGCAAGATTCCGCTGCTCCGTCTGCCTCACAGTCTTCCTGCATGCATACATTTCACTTTCTATTCTTCTTCCTTTTGTTCTCTGTACGCCATTCCCGTTTAATGCCCCTTTTCTCTTCTGGCCATACCAGCTCCTGCACTTCACCTCCTTCTTCCTACATGCATCACCCACCGCAACAAAAACAACCTCATCACTTCTCTGTCCCATGTACTTATAGCTTCTGTACACCTTGTGCATCCAATGTACACCATGCCTCTGCCTGCTCACACCGCGTTAATCTCTTCCACATCTCGAGTTCTCTGTTTGATCATCATGGTAACCCTTCATCTTTTCTGGTGGTTTTCCCACGCATTCAACATCATTGGATGGCATGCTGAGATTCCTTAGCCTCTTTGGTAGTCGAGACTCTTCGTCTTCTCTAGCATAGTCGAGCTTATACTTTCTTCTTTAGTTACAAACTTCAATGCCCATCCACTTGTCAGTCGCCTCCACAAACAATCTTTTTTCTATTGGCTGATCTCTTGAGACTCTTCACCTCCTCTGTCAATCACCTTGAGGTGTCTTTGATTCCTCTGGTATAACTCATCACTGGTTTCTGGAAGTTTCACTGTGTCTTGTAACAGTAGCCCTCCGATCTCCTTCAGTTTCATCTGCACCATTGAATGAACTTCATAAGCTTTCCTTTATTTCATATTTCATCATTTCATCTTTCCTGTGGCCAAGTGTCTCACCAATCCATGTCAGGATATTTGAAACTCCAAAATGGAGCTTTTCTGCACTAGCTCCTTCCTCTATATGACCATGGCCATGACCAAGTGCTTGTCCATAAAGTGCTTTTTAAGATTTATCTTTTTGGCATTTCGGGACTCCTCATATTGAGAGTCTCTAACTTCTCCATCTCTCGGTAATCGAAATCCCAGTCTCCAATACATGGAAGGGGGTTGGATCAATGTTCCATGATCTCTTCGAACAAACAACTCAGATCATTTCACGATTTCACAAATCGCGATTTCGACATTCCTGTGGTGAATGTTCTTGACGCTTCCAACTCCCGATCCACGAAACTCCAAAATGGTGTGGGATCAACGGTCCAAATCAACCCTTGATATGACGGCTCAAATCATTTTTCGATTTCACATTTTGTGATTTTGGCATTCCTGTGATGAATTTTCTTGATGCTTCCAACTCCCAATCCGTGAAACTCCGAAATGGCGTGGGATCAACGGTCCAAATCAACCCTTGATTTGACGACTCAAATCATTTCGCGATTTCTCATTTCGTGATTTCGGCATTCCTGTGGTATTGTTTCTTGCCTCTCCAAGTCGTGATTCGTGAAACCCCAAAATGGAGTCTTTGACATGCTCTAATCTTCTGCCATGCGTTCCTCTTGGATCAATGGTCAAGATTTTATCGAGACTTCACAACTCCACAAGCCTTCGTTGTGCCTTATCAACGGTCCATATTTGGCCTCGATCTAATGGTTGAGATTATTTCACGATTTCTCATATCGCGAGTTCAAGAGGTGAAAGGTTGGATCATTTCATACCTTTGACTTTCCAGTCGGTGAAATGTTGATCTATGTCCACGTGTCCTACCCGTAGATGGATGGTACTCCTTCTTTCAAGATTTTGTATACCCGCTTTGCCTTGCACTTTAATGAACGTGTAGGTTCTCCCTGATCCAACAATGGTCGGAACTTACTCTCAGATCTGACGCCTGAGATCTATCCTCCTCTTCTACGCATTCTTCTTGTCTACAATCAGATCTGACAATCCTCCTTCTCTCGGGAATTTAAATGGGATCCAACGATCACTGACGCTTCTCCTCCCTAGCTTAGGCACTGCGATCGACTCTACACTAATTACTCCTGAGATTTTGTTCCTTTTTTTCCATCGATGCTTACTTTGATCTTGTCATCAATGACCTACCTACAATCCTTTGCACATTTTCTTCCATATTTTCTACTGTACTTTCCATCAATGACAAGCATACGCCGCCTGTTCAATATTTGCCAACAATCTCCCCCTTTGGCATTGATGGCAACAAAGGCACCCGCATCCGGACTCTTTTCTCCCCCTTTGGCATCAATGTCAAAGAGAATATGCTCCCCCTGATCTGTTGGAGTATTTTTATGAGGTATTAGATATGCAATCAATACAAGACTCCCCCTAACATGATGGACTTTCTTATATGTGAGACAAGATAACACCCGGCTTCTGTCTGAGATATTCAAATGGTATCTTGGCTAGAGGTTTAGTAAAAATGTATTCTATTTGTTATGTGGTTGGAATGTACTAAACCTGAACAACCTGATTGGTGACCTTCTCTCTCAGAAAATGATATTTTATGGGAATATACTTGGTCTTGGAGTGTAATACAGGATTTTTAGACACACGGATGGCACTAGTGTTATCACAATGAATTGGGATAGGTGCAATGTATTTTACCTCTAAGTCTGCAAGTGTCGGAATCATCGATAATACCTGAGTGCAATAGGTAGCAACAGGAATGTACTCTACCTCTGTGGTTGATAAAGAAATGGAACCTTTCTTTTTACTAAGCCATGCTACTAAAGAGTCACCCAGGAAGAATGCTCCTCCACTGGTGCTTTTTCTCTCATCAACACAGTTTGCCCAATCTACATCTGAGTAAGCAGTTAACTGAAAATTATGATTTTTGGGATACCATAGACCATAAGTCATTGTTTATTTTAAATACCTAAATATCCTTTTGACAGCTTGCAAATGTCTTTGTTTAGGTGCAACCTGATATCTTTCTACCATTCCTACATCATGCATTATGTCTGGGCGAGATGCTATGATGTACAACAGGCAGCCTATCATTGATCCATATGAGCTTTGATCAACATCATGTGAATCATCATCCTTTCTTAATTTAAATCCAGTTACCATAGGTGTACCCATAGGTTTAGAATCTTCCATTTGAAACCTTTTCAGCATTTCTCTTAGATATTTTTCTTGAGAAATGAACATCCCTTCGGACCTCTGCGTAATTTGAAGACCAAGAAAAAATGATAGTTCTCCTATCATAGACATTTCAAACTTAGACTCCATGGAAGAAGCAAACCATTGTACCAATGAATCCTTATTACATCCAAAGATGATGTCATCTACATAAACCAATACGATGAGCAAATTATTATCCTCTATTTTAATATATAGATTGTTGTTAGTTTTTCCTCTCTTGAACCCTTTGTCTTTGAGATACGTATCTAGTCTCTGATACCAGGCTCGAGGGGCTTGTTTTAACCCATATAAATCTTTCTTCATCTTGCATACTAAGTCAGGTTTATTAGATAGTTTGAAACCTTCTGGTTGTTCCATATAGACTTCTTCACTTAAATCTCCATTTAGAAAAGCTGACTTGACATCCATTTGATAGACTTTAAACCTTTTATGACAAG
>SNQJ01S0014074.1:214585-229674 GCA_010110895.2 Picea sitchensis
TATGTACTTCATGTCTTCTAAACAATCATCCTTATCTTTGATTTTCCTCGTTTTGGATAGATATGATGTTATATTTTCACTGACTTTTTAGGTTTTCTTACAAACTTATCACCTTTATAAACGCCCAATAGAGTGGATTCTCAGAAGTACACGTCATCAATAATCATACCACTATTCTATATTTTTAGTGACATGGGCAATGATTACAATATGACAAATTAATGTTATTGAAAATGAAAATTTCACTTATAATTATCCCACTTTTATGGCCACCTTACCTTTATGACTAATACCATTGTGGATGTACATAAAATCACCATAGGTTACATTCATACGTGTCACAAGTTTGTACCAAACATACAGAAACCACCCACGGGGATAATGACGTGGCTAAATGAATTATTTCTCCACACCCACATGTACGTAGTCAACGGTCCACCTACCCTGTTCATGCATTTCAAAGCACACCAACTTGAGGCCATGGATGGTTCATGACTTTATAAGTGAATAGCACAATATTTCCTACAACGCATACTTGGTGACAACCCATCAATCAGCGGAATCAACGCCCTCGGTACCAACCACTGAAGAGTGTGCCACGTCATTACCATAAAATGACCCTAACAACCCATGTGTGCGAGTGTACCACGTCATTACCATCAATTGACCCCGTCCCCATCAAGATGTGACAACTGTGCAGCGCCATTGGTCTTCTCATTCTTCAAAATCATGCATCAAGTTGAAAGAGAGACCTTTTTAAATCACAAGATCCTTTGAAAATTTAATGGATTATTGTAGAAAATAAATAAATCTTTGAACTTGAATAGAGATTTTTTACTATTAGAGGATTCGGTTTTGATCTCTACATGTGTCAAGGTTTCGATCAATAGTAATACTTTTCATTTAAAATTTTATTTTGCATAATAATGTGTATTTTTTTTATTAAATATTAATTTTTAGTATTTTATTATAAACTTTTTACAATCTATATTATAAGGGAAATGTGTAATTTCTATTGTATTCAATATGGAATTGAAACATGGCATTTAAAAAATATTAATATTAATAACAAAAAAATATTTAAATGTAGAGTATAAATAAAATATTTAAATATCCATTTGAAATATTTAAGTATGGTTAAAACATTTGAATGGTGGATTGAATATGAGGGAGATGTGTAATTCCTTATGTGTTCAACATGGAGTTGACATGGACACACACACATATTAATAACAAGCTTAGATCCATCTTAAGTTTGGATCCATCATGCATCAAGAGACATCAAATCCTTCTAGATGCAAATATTTCTTCAAGTTTATATTCTAAATAAATTTGTATCTTTAAGAATTCGATGCCTCTTAAAATATGATAGATCTGGAATTAAAATGGATCTATACTATGCTAGTTGATAACATAATAACATAATAATATAATAATTTCATTAATTTTAAAATTTGTATTTATAAATAATCTTATCTTTTAGTTTTATTATTTTTAATAACCATAATTTAGTAAAATTAGTATGAGTTATTAAACTTTTAAAATTAAATTAATTATTTATATTTATTTATCATATTGGTTTTTGTGATTGCATTGGAAATCAAATTTATAAGCTTCATTTGATATTATGGATTAAATAACTATGAAGTTTAATTTTATATTATTTTCTTTTTCGAATATTCCCTTTAATACTCTTGTTATTTCAATGAACTTTATGGTTGTGGAGTTTGCTATCCTATTGTTTATAAGAAATTATAAGAAAAATCAAGTAAACCTTCCTTCCTTTTATGTTAATAATTAAAGGTTTAATACAACTTATTTAATTCTCCTTTTAAATGTTGGGCTTTCCCCAATAAAAATAAGGCTATGATAGCTAGTGACTAGGAATACAAGTAAGGCTATGATATAGTATTTAATGTATAAGAATAAACTAATTATTGTGAAGAACCAAAGACTCGTGTTATTGTATAACATATTGATAAAAAAATAAAAACCATTTCAGATGAAAAGAGGGTGACATAAAGATGTAGTTTTTTTGGTGAAATTATTTGGGATGACAAAGTCACCTTTAAATAAGATATGGAAACAATTAGAAGATTTATCATAAATACTTTTTAAGAGAAATATGAAGCTATGTGGATGCTGAAAATAAGATAAAATTGATATACTATGTGGAACATTTAATCTCAAGTTAGAAGACCAAAACTCTTTCTCTCTCTTAATTGTTGCTAACTCAAAGATGAAAACACATATTGTAAAGAAAAGAACTAATTCTCATGAGCTTCATAGTGTGGATTAGATTTAAAACACCTTAGCACAAGAGAATCTATAAAATTTGTTGGATAAATAAAATACATGACGAACATCACTTTCTCTTGGAATATTTATCCTACATAGAAATTAGATAGTAATTTCATAACCTTTATCATAACACCAATCTTCATAATTGTTAACCTATAAGAATCAAAATGATCTTAGAAATTTCATTTCCAACTTATTTAATTATAAAAATAATTGGATAAATCAAGGTAATTAAGTTTACATTATAGATATGATAAACCAAAATTAGTCTCAATAACTGATAATTGTCTTTTTTATCATCAATAATAAAATTTATGTTTATATATACTAGCATTCCCTTAAAACCACAAAGTAACTAAAGAAGAAAAATGACTAACTAATCATCTAGAATATAATAATTGTATAATTTAACTTCTTGGACTAGTATTTTCAAAGTGCATTTCTAACAATTGGTGTTTTAATGTGAGATAGTTTACTATTTCATTTCATGAGGATGAGGTTGGTAGTGAAGGAGTATATGGAATATAGGTTAATTGTGTATTTGTATATAAAATGCTTTGTCAAGATGTGTGAGGTTAGTTGGTGAAAATTTTAAGTTATTTGGTGGAGACTCATATTTAAATCATACAAAACATGTTTAGAAGATAAAATTAAAAAATATTAAAAAGATCACTAAACATTATAGACAACACCGACAACACCATGTAGGGTTATAACTTTATAGACAAAATTATATATATATATATAATTAAATTTTCATATTATAATATATATACTTTAAGAATGCATTCTTCTTGTCTTTTCCTCTATTTTCCAGGTAAATTGGAAGAGACATATCAATCCTATTGATATTTAAGAGTACTAGTTGTGGTATTTAGAGTATATAAACTTTACTCATAATACAAAATGACTACCATGTATTATTCACTTTTCTTGACGAAATCATTTATCTTATATTTTTTTAATAAAAGTTGAATGAGCTTTTTTTTTATATATTTTTGTATTTTCTGTTTTTTTTTTTTTTCATGTTTTTCCAATTTCTTAAATCATTTTTATGTACTTTTTTATTTATTTTCTTTTGAATTACTATAAACCGTCCATTTCTTTTTATATTTATACCTTTTCTCTAAATCCTATTAAATAAATATAATTCCTTCAAAATTCATTTCTCTTTATATTTATACTTTTTCCCTCAATCCTATTAAATAAATTTAATTCCTTCAAAATTCAACATTGTATGACATTGAATTGTAAACTATATGCCTCACTTTTATGTGGATGACGTTCTAGTAAAAAGGCTAATAAATAAAAGAGTAAACAAAACTATAATAAGGGTGAAAATTCATTGTCGCTTGATATGTTTTTAATACTTACATACGTATGATTAACATATGTATGAATGTTGTAATAGAAAAATAATAAGGGTGAAAATTAATTGTCACTTGATATGTTTTTAATATTCACATACGTATGATTAATATATGTATGATTGTTGTAATAGAGAAAATTAAAGTGAAACTTTATTTTTTCTATTTTTGATTTAGGGAAAGTGTCTTAGGTTGATTAAGGAAAGTGTATAAAGTTGATGGATATATATTTTTTTAAGTAAGAAATTATATATATAAAGGGTCTTAAAAAACCAGACCAGAGGTACAGAAACTTGAAAACAATCATGCTGTAGTTACTGAACTGTCCTAATAGAGGGGAAACCAGTTCAGTCAGCCGGGTAAGTCTAGTAATTTACAGTCTAACAGTCTTAAAAAAACAGAACTAAGCTGACTAGACTACAACTATGAAAAGAAACTAGTAAAGAGAACAAAACCCATGTGGGGTCAGACACTTGGCAAGTAACCTGGCCAGGTGGCATGATAGGCCGCGTACCAAGGTTCCTCTTCGATGGGTGTCCCTTTGCCTTCCAAATGCATGTCAGCGTCCACGTTGCTCTCGTCTAGGATGGCAGCTGGTAGGGTGTCTCCAAGCGGACGGTGCGCATGAAGGCCTGTAGCTGTCGCAGCCTCCATGTCCCCGTGTGTGACCTGCTCCACAACGACCCCTGCTGAGCGTTGCGTCTGTTCATTCCTGTCGTCGCCCTCTGCGTGGGGTACCTCTGTTGATGTCGCGCCTTCTGGAGTAGAGGGGAAAGCATCCTGGAAGGTGGATAGGATCTAAAGGAGGGTCGAAGTCTTCCCATCCATAAGCTGCAGTCAAAATTGGAGGTCCTCCATTCCCTACCGGAGCTCAAAGACCAGTCCATAGAGAATGGCTAGACTATCTTTCAGCTGCGAATCAGGGATGAAGTCGGTAGACGAGTGCGCACTGTGTCGGGCACTTCGAAGAAAGGGTGGCGCCCCCAAGGGTGACTGGGAGGAGAAAACTGCCGGTGCAAAAGAAGGTTCGCTAGTTCGGGAATTCGGTGGGACAGCAAGAAATCGCGAAAGAGAACCCAACGAGCTATCAGTGATGACTAGGCATTCGAACCGGGAGGCAGGCAGGGTGGAGGAGGCGAGAGGTTCCAACTCAGGCTGTAGAGGCGGCGAGGAGAACGTGGAGGGCGAACCAGGGGGAGAAGCAGAGGTACGGGGCCAAGGAGGATGCCATGGAGAACCTCTTCGTGGCCTTCCTCTTTGGTGCGACATAATGAGCTCAGGTTGAAGGTAGAAATGAGCCGAGTGCCCCAGGCAAATGTGGAGAGCCTAGAGAGGGCCGAAGGCTACTAACACCATGAAAGACCAGGATAAACTAGGCCTGGGCAGCGGAGGGATGAGAGGGTCAGGTCGCGAGCGAGGATGAAAATCAATTGCAGACGAAGGAGCCATGGTATAGTTGGTAATGAGAGTCAGGCAGACCAGCGTTAATAGTGCTGCAGCGACGTGAAATCTAATAAATGCAAGGTCGAGGAAGCGGGATTTGGCACGAGCCCAGCACATGGCTCCCTGCCTTGCTGGCTTGACCCTTCCTCCGCTTCTCGCCATATGTCTCGCACTAACACCCCATCCAGAAGAAGTTGATGGATATTTTAAATGCAATTCAATATATGGAAAATCTTTTCACATTATGAAAAACTATGAAAAATCTTTTCACATTATGAAAAACTAGAACACAAATGTGTAAAAAAATCTTGGTTTGAGAAGGCCCAAATCTTGCAACTCAGGATAAGTGAATAAAATACATGTGCATTACTAAGTAATAAAAATATTTTTAAATAAAAAAATTACACATATTTCTTTTAAGTAAATTTATTTTTACATCAAAGAAACATGTGTGTGTCTTTTTTTTTTTTTTAAATTAAAATAAGAGAACCTTTTNTGTGTGTGCTTTTTTTTAATTAAAATAAGAGACCCTTTTCTTTCTGGCATTTTCCTTCTAGTCGTGATTCATTTACTTTATTCCCTCATTTTTAAGTCAAGAATGTGATTCTACCTTTGAGAGGAGACATCCTTCAGATTGTGGATTTCATATTCATTGGTAAGATTGGCAGAGACTTTAAAAAAACGGTAGTGTTAGAATATTTGGTAGGAAAACAGTTCCAAGTAGGAGGTGTTATCCTCATTCTTCATTTATTGCATATAATTTTTACTTTCATATGTTTGTTTATTTCTATAAAAAAAATGTTTGTTTATTTCTATAAAAAAAAAACTTTCTAGATCATATTTATTATAGGTGATCTCCATTAGTTTCTCATACTCTGCATTTAGTAGAAAGTATTTTAACTTTAAGGAGCTTTTCCCAGGTATCATTTATAACTAGAACTTGTATCAATGATTAATTTTATAAAGTGGTATACACTTGCACTTGATTCATAATCCCTAAAAACACAATTTCCTTTTGTGTGTGTTTATGTTGTCATATGTCAAGTATTCCCTTTAACAACCATCGATCCAAACAAAAAGTGGTTTCCTTCATCATCATTTAGGGATATATTAAGGGTTTGCTTTACCTATAAACAACATCCCAACCAATAATCCCCATCCTAGTCATTATTTTTTTTTGGAAACCATTACATATATATCCTACAATAATACATTGTATAATGCTTTACATTATTTTAATAAATGGAGATGCATTGAATTTGAGAAAAATCTAATCTAAAAATTTCCAACATAATAGTACTTAGATGTATAAGATATAAGACATGAGTATAATCTAGTCCAAGGCATCAAGAACCATACTTGTGCTTAAAAAATTTAGATGGTGCCAAAATTCCCACTTGAAGGCCAGGGAAACCCTCAGCAATACTTTGTATTGGTTCAATGTGTCACTACTTTCTTTAAATGTCGAGAAAGAGAGAAAATGTGGGCATACTTTGTGAGTCGATCCACCACTACCATAATGACATTATTTCCTTTAAATGTTGGTAGACATGTAATAAAATCCATTCAGACCTTTTCCTAGTGCTAACTTGGTATGGATAATGGTTCTAGAAGACCTAGGGTCTTGATTATCTCTCCTTTTCTTTGTTGGAAAACCAAACATTTTTCTACAAACTAAGATGCTAGAAACATTTTGTTGTAGCCATGGAATAAGCTTCAATGCCTTATGGTCATGCTATCATTCTATCCTTACCTCTCCCACCCAACCAAGTTATGAAATGGAGATACCACAAAGTAAGGCCTTAGTGTTTTCTTCTTTCCTTGAAAGTGCAATATTTTCCACCGCATTTTGTTTCCCTTCTTTGTAGATAAGTTCAAGGTCATAACCTAGCATCTTTGAAACTCGTTTTTGTTGCTCTTTTGAATATAGTGTCTTTTTCCAAGAAGTATCTTAGAATATCATGATATATTTTGAACTCAAAGTGTCTTCCTACTAGGTAAGGGAACCATTGTTTAACTGCATGTAGTATTGTAACACCCCAATTTTGACCCCCAATGTAGCTTTGTATATTTTTACGTATGATGAATGGTCAAGGGCCAAGCAATGTAATATGTAAACATTGAACATTGAAAAATAATAAAATGAAATACATCACTCGCTCCTAGATGAGTAAGGACTAGAGTAATAGGGCTATTTAATATTAAGTGCTATGTGTAAATGTTGCATTTTAATCTATGTTTTATGTGATTGAATGTTGTTATGCATGCTTAAATAATATGCATTCACGAATTTAAATTTGTTGATAGTCGCATGAATAATTTTTGGTTATGTTGTGTGGATGGATTCATATTAAATTGGTATCAGATTTATGTATTTCACCGATTTGTTTAGTAACATGGCCCAACAAAGCAATTGGGTGCATTACAGATTGGTATCAAAGCTTTTTGTTCAACATAGGACCCATATGGGACAAAATAATAGCACATATTTCTATGGGACTATTACCCCCCATTTCTAGGGGTAACTAAGGAGATGATGTATTGAGGCTTGGAGGTTGTAGAGATGGAGTGCCAAGAGATGGACGAGAGGACAAAGCCCCTCCTCTTGAGTCTTACCACACATTACCATTGATTGGCAACAACAACGTCCACCACACCATCTTGGCCCACAAAGAACAACATGTCTTGCTCCATGAGATAACATGTCTGGTCTCATGGTAAGTGTCATTTTAATAATTGAAGCACTTGAACATGTTGCAAAGGGTCCTTTATTTATTTTGAAAACCTTTTCTTGGAAATTATGCCTTTTGCCTCATTTCTCCTTGGTCGTTGACATGTTTTCCTAGTAAATGGGCCACCCTCAGGAAAAGGGTTTCTACTAGAGGGTCTCCTTGAAGGGTCATCGTACCATTCCCATCCATATTTTCCATTTTTCACACTTACTCCCCTCTGTCTCCTCATTTGTTGGGTTTTCAAACTTATTGACCCAAGAAGGAGTTATACCTCATTTCATGGGAAGAAGGGGCTAAAGGCCCAGAGGGGTTGTAGCTCGAAAAAGATAAGAGATATAAATTATCCTCTAGATGTTCACCCTAAGGTCTTGAGGGAAATGAAATGATTCTCCATAAAAACCAAGTACCTGTAAAATAAAACACATAATTAAATAAATGCCCGCTTGTTGAGGGAATGCATTTTTCCGTGTCTTTTACTTTCCTTGCACATGACACGTTCTGCTCATAAAATCCGGGTCAAATAGAATCAATGTATTGTAGGTATTTGGGAAGATGTAGGGTAGACATGGGGTTATATGTATTAGGGGGTACATAAAGGGGTATTTGGTAAAAATAAGGGATATCTAGTAAAAATATGTTTTTTATTAGAAAAATGTGTTGGGAGGGGGGTTAAACAAAAGGATTTGGGGTGGTATTTATCAATATATAGTGAAATTAGGGGTATTTTTTAATATCCATGAAAAAACACGCTATGTCATAGGTTCATTGAGTGGAGACCATGTGTTCTAAACTCAAATGGTTCTCCCAAGACTCCTAAGGCTTCAGACCAAAAAAACCTATACAAGGTCAAGGTATTAATCCTATGTACAATGAAACTAAAGTACCAACTCCCTATTCACCAAAACAACCTGAATACGGATTACTAAAATATGCTTAACACAAAATAACAACGATACAGTGAAACTGGTTTTCTATTCAATAAGGAAATAAGTTGAAGTTGTACAATGGAGTAGAAAACAAACTTCCTAGAATGGTGTCGACTTATCTCTGAGAAGAGATGCGACGATTGTGTTCATTCACAATAAGATGGTTACAATGAGGCTCTGAAGGCCTTTTACAATAACAGGAATGTAAAAAACCCTAGACATCCAAAAACCGAACCCTAGGAGATGAAGTGCCAAAAGTCATGTGGACCTCGTTTGGGTAAGTTAGTACATCAACTTCTCGAGGTCGTAAATTTTTCATACGATCTCTGTTTTAGGCGCACGATATCCCATTGGAAAGTTCTAACCGAGAAGAAAATTTTTCGACTGGCCTAGGTTAGTGCCTCTATCAGTCACTTGGGCCCCAAATCCCCAAAAACGTCGTTTAGGGCCTCAAAAAAGCCCCAGAAGTTTGGAACCTGAAAAATTGCCAAGGTGGAAAACTGTTTTTCGAGCCAGTGGAATAGGTGGGTGGCCACCAATATCCACCTAGATAACTTTTTTTCATAATTAAAAAACCCCCTTTATGAATGAACATGATAAGATATAGGTGAATAAGGTGAATCCACCATGGTTTAGAAGGGCTTGTTCTACTTTGTTATCATTGTCATTTGTTTCGAGGGGGATTCAAATCTTGTTGAGATATCTCATATCAGACTTAGAGAGTGTGACAAATTGGATGGAGCTTCCAATTTCATCCCTTGGAATATTAGGCTACAAATTACTATGGAGGAAGATGGGATTTAGGAGCATGTTAAGAAATATATTGTAGCCCACCGATTCAAAGTTGTTGATCTCTCATAATAAGAAAGAGGCCAAGGAAAAGATAATCATTCATGATTCTATGAAGGATCACTTGATTGATCACATTCAAGACAAGATGATTGGTAAGGAGATGTTTGAATATTTCATTGGTTTATTTCAAATTTATTGTGTTTCTTGAAAGTTTCTATTATAAAACAAATTTTCATTTGTTCACATGAGTAAGAAAAATAATGTGGTGAGATACATACTTAAGATCACAAAGTTGAGATACCAATTGAGTGCCAATGGGATGAAAATGGAAGACAAGGAGTTGGTGTCCATTACCTTCAATGAAATTTTAAAATCTTGGAGGCCTTTTGGTTAGAGTGTTTGTTCTCAAGAGACATTGCTAACATTTACAAAGATTTAGGATGAGCTTGTGTAGGGATAGATAATGTCACAATCCTATTCAACACAACAAGAGGAAGTAGAAGAGATTTCTTGCATTAAGAGGATGAAGAAGGGTAGAAAGAAAATCTACAAGAATAATGAAGGCTTATTGTAACACCCATGTTTCCCCCAACTTGTAATTAATCATAAAATAGGATTACCATGCTAAGGCAAGTGGACAGTGTAAATGTATTACTGTTTTAGTTGCCAATAACTGACTGTGGGGGTGAATCCTTGAAAGTACTAACCATGATATCACTAGAGAAAATATTGTGAAAACTATAGGAGAGGGTTCATTGTATCAAATAACCCCAAATTTACCTTGATGGGGATAATAAATCTCCTTCGGATCCCAAGGAGAGAAACTAGTTAATGAATAAAGGACCAATTGTTGAATTATCAACCACTCCCGTGAATGAAAGCATGTTCTGACTACAGAATGTTAGCACGAAGTGCCACTGGGTATGACAGACCAAGCTGACCCAAGTTCCCTTCTGATAGAAGGAACAGGATGGGTCGAGAACCATCCTGGGGAAAAGAGATAATAAAAATTGGTAAGGATAATGCACAAAGATCTCAAGCAAAGGATGAACAGAAGGCCGCGAGCTTGATGCTGAGTGAGCATATGATAAACCTCGCCCAAGGCCATAATAAAGAGAGAAATATCTGAACATTGTAGAGAACAAAACCCGAGCAGAAGTTGAAACAGAGAAAGAATCCTTGAGAATCGTGAGAGTTCCCTGGTGATATCATGGCTTGGTACGGGGGTGTCAAGAGTACTAAGAATGAATGCCTTTGAGCCTATGGTCAGGTGGAAGGATGAACACCCACAGCCAATTAGTTTGCTACCACTTGTAATAGATAAGTAATCGCATATCTTGTGTATTTAAGTGGTACTGTGAATTAAAGTTGGCTATCCTATGAATGTTGCAGGGATGGATATGTTTGCTTAATGATTTATACTGTACCCTTTTTGTGTCTGCTTGATTGTGTAATTAGGCAAGTAGGAAATTGCATGATTTGGACATGTTTTTATACTCGTAAATGCTTGTGTCCTGTGGTGGCTTAAGCCAGAGCCACAAACTATGAGTTCATCGACCATGGGCATAGTTTCATGTATACAGTACGAACCTCCTAGTCGTTTTGAGTCTCTTGGAGGATGGAGTCTGTTAAGATTAGGAGAGGTAGTGTAGATATGCAGAGGCTCTCTGCGAGGAAAACAGAGACTGAGAACCACTTAAGTTATAGACTTGATGAAGGAGCGCAAGAGTAGTGTAGAAGACCCTTCTAAGTGTTAAGCCTAGGAGAAAGAGTGCAACGCTCTTAAATCCTCCATAACTAATGAATCTTAGGAAGGATAGCTGGGAGAAAGAGCACAACGCTCTTAAATCCTCCATAACTAACGAAGCTCAGGAAGGATAGCGAGAGTCAAGTATCGAAAGGGAATATCCTTTCATTTGGAAGATGAATGGATGAGATCCGTTAAGGAGGATCCAAGGTCTTTCACGACCATTAGATTTGAAGGAGGAGCGCAGACATTAACACCTCGACTCCTTCAGTCTTCGCAAGATTGACAAATGTTGGTAATCATCGTGAAGGGGATGGATCCTCTGAAACCCGAATTCACGATGTGATCTGGACCGTAGATCCAAGGATCTATCGGAACCCACCTTGACTGTCGGATCTGTGAGTGCAGAGTTTGTGCAATGGGAGAATCGCGCGTTGGTGCGATTAAACTTCTGAAACCCAAAGTTGCGATGTGATCTGGACCGTTGGATAGAGGAAGGTCATGGACCGTTGATCCGATACGACCATATTAACACAAGGAGTACGTGGGAGTTCAAAATTCCCTAAGGGCCCAGATCAGAAGAGACTAGCGCTTTTCAAAAGTGCAGATGAAGTCCAAGAGGCGAAATTGTTTCAAGTTCGTAATCTTAGGAGGGAAAGAGGAAGTCAAGACCCATACATTAGGGCTCACGGGAAGTAAATCGAAGGTTGAGACCTTAGAAACATCTGAAATCTTCAAAGTCAAGGAAGAAATCGAAAGCTCAGGAGGAGGAGAAACAATGACCGTTGGATCAAGCACTGTGAAAGATTTGGACCATTGGGATCCACATCCAGACAATTAGAAGAGCGTGCAGGAGGATATCATATCTGGGCCATAAGATCTGAGCACGAAGACCAACATTCGTTGGATCCCAAGGAAAGTGGATAAGGCCTAACCCTTTGAAAGTGCACAGGAGAGTGGACTTGGGAAGTCCCGAAGTTCTGAAGTCAATCAGAACCATCCATCGTCAGGGTTGATATGTGGCATAAGATCCACAACTTCAAAGGTTTGTGGAAAAGGAGGAGGACAAACAACTAAACTAAATCCTGGCCATTGATTTCCAGGGGGATACTTGTCAGGAGATCATATATTTTGGGTAAATTCACTTCAAAAGGAAAGGAGTGCGTAGAAGCTTGAAACTCCCTAAAGCCGAAGAGTCAAAGTTGATCCTGTCCATCGATCGACAGGAGATACGTGTCTATAGATTAGAGACTTCGGGGAAAACTACTTTGGAGTTTTCCAAGTGAGGAGTGAGACAAACTCCCGAAGCCTCGAAAGCCGAAGCGCCGAAGAGCCGAAGAGCTGAAGTGCCGAAGATCCAAAGTGCCGAATAGCCGAAGCGCCAAAGGGACGAAGAGTTGAAGGTCTCTGGACCGTTATATCCAGAGAGACACGTGGTGATAGATCGCAAGCTTCGGGTAAATTACATTAGAGTTTTAGTTGAGAATTGAGACTCCCGAACCCCAAAGACCCGAAGTGAATCTGGACCACCAGATCCAGAGGGACGCGTGGCGACGGATCGTGGACTTCAGAGAAATCTGTTCGAGAGTTTTCAGTTGATATTTGAGACTTCCGAAGTTCGGAGAGCCAAAGTAAATATCAACCGTCCGATCATCCGAAGTAGATCTCAGTCGTTAGATCGTCTGAAGTAAATCTCAAGTGTCGGATCATCTGAAGTGAATCTGGACCATCTGATCCAGAAGAGACGTGGCATAAATTTGTGGATTTTAGGTAAAGGCCTGAAGTAAGCTTCAATCGTCCGATTCGAGAGGACACGCGATAGTAGGCCACATACATTGAGGGGGAGTGAAAGTTGAGGACTGAGAAATTCGAAGTTCGAAGACGCGAAGGGATCACAGCCGTTGATCCGAGAGGGACACGCGTCAGTGGATTATCAATTCTGGATAAAATCCATTAGGGAAAAATGATATTTGAGATTTGAGATTTTTGAAGTCCAGAAATCCGAAGCGACAAGAGTCGTCGATGTGAAGGTGGACATGTGGCGCCAGGTCTAGAACTCTGAAAGAAAATAGAGGAGGAAAAGGTCCAAAGACCCAGAAAATATCTCAATCGACGAGGGAGTTGAAGGACCGTTGATCTAGTTGAGGAGGCCAAAGTCCCGAAGCGGGAGCAGAACCGTCGATTGAGGAGGACGTGTGGCAGACGATCTGTCGTTTTAGAGAAATCTCTTTGGAATAAATGAGAATTTGAGAACTGAAACTTCCGAAGGCCAGACTCATGGAGGAAATCGTACCCGCACATTTTTAGTGACAAGTGTCAGCAGATCTTCCACTCCAAAAGATTGACGTATGGAAGAAAGGAAAGTTTGAGACTTGAGAATTCCAAAGTCCGGAATTCCGAAATGAATCACATTCGTTGATTTGAAAGAGGTCAGATCTGATCTCCAGCTTTGAAAGGGATAGATATGAGCCGCCATTTTAGAGGAACCGTCAAGATCATGAGATCGAAGGTCCCATAGCATTGCAGGGATTGAAGATGCACGAAATTTAAAAATTTGAGGGCGGGCTGCAATCCAAACCACGGTTTTGAAGAAAGGACATGTGGAGGCTCAAGGTGAATTGCGGGGAAAAAAGTAGTTTGATTTAAAACCACCCTTGGCAACTCCCGCAATCGCGTGGTTATGTAAGGCCATCGCCCAAGGTCATATCAAGGAAGGGTCTTATTAGAAAAGGAGCTAGCACCCAGACTCTGATATTTCATAGGCGCGAAGAGGAGGGTCGCGGGTACCTTTAGACCTACACCAAGAAGTCAAAAGGTTCTGCATCTAATTACAAAACAAGATCATCAAGGTCTCAGAGAGTCGTTTGGCTCCATAATCGAAGATCCTTGACTGGGAGGTCGGACTAGTTCCTCGACCATCCAATCTAGAAACCATGGATGCAGAATCTGTCCTTTAAGAAAAGGGAAATTTTTTATGCCCCATCAAGGGTGTGTTCCAAATTGGTATCAGAGCATGGTTACAACACTTGGCTTGCTTGGGATCATGTACGAGTCATGTAAGGAGGTGTTTTAATATGCATTTACTCCTTGAGGAGAAGGACTACAGATTGAACTTGTGATTTTGGGAATTCTTGTTGAATTTCAGCAGAAGAATTTTATTTATCCCTTTGTCAAAGTGATAACTACTCTTACCGGAGTAGGGATATGCTAATTAACATTTATAATAAGACTTGAATATGGATAGCTGAAGGTGGCAGGGTTCTGTCAAGAGCAGCTGAAGCCCGAAGGACGGATGACCTGGTGTTCATAACACTGCTTCTAAGCATGGGCAGTTGGAACTTCAGGCATTGATGATGGTATATTATATAATGGTTAATACCTTTGTGGGCTTAATGGAATCTGATAGGATCAGGTAGGATCCCTGGTAGTTATAGTTACTGCTCCATATTAAAACCAAAGTATATAACTCCTCATGACCAGAGAAAAGTGAGATGGGTAAAACCCTATGGACGTTGAGGCAAGAAGGTTTTCTTTCTAGACGTTGTCGCATAAAGAGGAAAGTGACCCTGGTTGGTTATTTCCTTGAGAAAAGGCAACATCAATACGAGATATGATTGTGAGATTAGTCCTGTAAGTGTCTGGAATCTCAAACTAAAGGACACTAATGATGAAATTAAACTATCAAGTGAATGCATGAGGTAAAAAGGTGCAAGAGATGCACCTACTTATACATGAATGTGTATACATGATCATAAGGATGATTGGAAGATCCTTGGGAAAA
>SNQJ01S0014074.1:240839-266555 GCA_010110895.2 Picea sitchensis
ACTTGTTACCCCGTCAAGATTGTGTGTCCATTAATCATTAGAGAGCGTTAATCAACCACAGGTTTAAGTGGCTAAGCTAGTTTATATGTTCATGATGTGTTGTATATGTTGTATTTCAATTACAGAGGATAAAATAATTTCACGGGGTTATTAGAGAAACTTGCCAACTATATGATTTAAGGTTTTTAATATGCACTTAAACAATAAAACATTTAATATTCTATATACTAAGATATATAGTTAAATCTAAAACATTTTAAAATTAAATACTATATATCTTAACATATAAAACATTAAATGTTCTTGTTTAACATAACTTAAAGGATAAAGGATGTTAATAACAACAATAATAATAAAAACGAAAAATACAAAAATACAAAAATGAAGACGAAAACTAAGAAGAAGAAAAAAAAGTTGACAAAAACTAGGATGAAGAAGATAAAAAAACCTTTACAGAGAATTTTACCTTTTTCAACTAGTAGTACAGGTTATTATTGTTTTCTCCGTACAACGTTTTGTTTCATAGAAATTTGTATTTCTCTTCTTCCCTACTGCAGCCACGTACCTAAGATGAGTTACGACTTCTGTCTAGGAGTATCTCTCCCATTTAATTACATTTTTACATTGAATTCATTACTCTACGTCTTGAATTCTATTAGCATAGAATTATGTATTTCATGTCTTCTAAACAATCATCCTTATCTTTGATTTTCCACGTTTTGGATAGATATGATGTTATATTTTCACTGACTTTTTAGGTTTTCTTACAAACTTATCACCTTTATAAACGCCCAATAGAGTGGATTCTCATAAGTACACGTCATCAATAATCATACCACTATTCTATATTTTTAGTGATATGATGTTATATTTTCACTGACTTTTTAGGTTTAGGTTTTTTTGGCATGTGCAATAAAAAAAAAATTAAATAAAAAATATTACCACATTTCTTTTAAGTAAATTTATTTTTACACCAAAGAAACATGTGTTTGTTTTCTTTTTAATTAAAATAAGAGAATTCTAAAAAAAAATTTAAATAAATTATACATATTTCTTTTAAGTAAATTTATTTTTACATCAAAGAAATATGTGTATACTCAAGGAAGTTTGGAATAAGGAAACAAATGCTAAAGTCCTCAACAATACATGAAACAATGCAAGAGAGTAATATATTGTAAATGGTTAGCTCAAATTAGCCAAACCAAATCTGAAATTAAATTACATTAAAATTTTTAGCCAAACTAATTTTGAAACTAAATTACATCAAAATTGTAATTTAAGAAAAGTTATAAATTTTTTAGCCAAACCCATTTTGAAACTAAATTACATTACGGATAGAAATTCTAGGTGAAATTTATCTAAATTTTTATTTGGAAAAATGTAAATATTTATTTTAATTTGATTTTAGGTGAAATTCATGTAAATTTTTATTTGGAAAAATGTAAATGATTATTTTAATTTGATTAATAAGATTAAGAAATGAATATTAATTTAAATTTAAAAAAAAATCTGATTTTAATTTTATATATATAACTAAATACTACTTTGATTATAAATTAATTTTAATTAAAAAAAAATTAAAAAATGTAACTTTTACCTATAAAAAAAAGTTATAATTTTTTTAAATCAATTTTGAAACTAAATAACATTAAAAAATTTTAGCCATACCAATTTTGAAACTAAATTTCATTAATTTTTTTATCAAACCAATTTTGAAACACCTGCAAATCAAGCAATGAAATTCCATGAAAACGTTAACTTGGCTTTCTTTGCACCTGTCCGGGACAAGAGTTCTCTGCAATAAACATATCAATAAACAATTACACCATCAAATAAGATTAACAATCAAATGTTGGGTACTTACTTGGAAAAAGGAGAGGACGTAAAGACACTTCACGTAAGAAGCCAGGACCGTATGTTCACATTTATGACTCACATGTAATCTGACTAAGACACTACACGTGACTAAGACACTTCACGTACGAAGCCAAGACCGTATGTTCACATTTATTAATTGCCAATTGCCGTCAGCTCGCAATAAGAGGTTCCTTTGAATATCTCTATGAAATAAATAAAAAACTTCTATTGATAAAGTGTTACATTAGAAAGCCAATTTAATTTATGTCTGCATTCATGTTAATTTGGCAATAAGAGGTAGGTTTGAATAGCCAATGAGATCTTGACAATTTTTTTTTTTAATAAATGAAATAAATAAATAAAATCTATTTTTAAAGTGTTACATTAGAAAGTTATATTAATTTTTTGTCAACTGGTGAATTAATATATAGTCAATGGTGAACTCATCACTATATACCATGCCTATCAGCAGATATAATAAGAGAACCTTTTCCTCTTAATCATGATTCATTTACTTTATTCCCTCATTTTAAGTAAATTTATTTTTAGATCAAAGGAATATGTATGTGCTTTTTTTTAATTAAAATAAGAGACCCTTTTCTTTCTGACATTTTCCTTCTAGTCGTGATTCATTTTACTTTATTCCTTTATTCCCTCATTTTTAAGTCAAGAATGTGATTTTACCTTTGAGAGGAGACATCCTTGAGCCTGTGGATTTCATATTCATTGGTAAGTTCCAAGTAGGAGGTGTTATCCTCATTCTTCATTTATTGCATATAATTTTTACTTTCATGTGTTTGTTTATATTTCTTAAAAAAAAAACTTTCTATATCATATTTATTATTGGTGATCTCCATTAGTTTCACACACTCTGCATTTAGTAGGAAGTATTTTAATTTTAAGGAGCTTTTTCCAGGTATCATTTATAACTAGAACTTGTATCAATGATTAATTTTATAAAGTGATATACAATTGCACTTGATTCATAATCCCTAAAAACATAATTTCCTCCCTTTTTTTTGTGTTTATGTTGTCATATGTCAAGTATTCCTTTTAACAAACATCGATCCAAACAAAAAGTGGTTTCCTTCATCATGAGTTGGGGATATATCAAGGGTTTGTCTTACCTATAAACAACATCCCAACCAATAATCCCCATCCCAGTCATTATTTTTTTTTAGGAAACCATTACATATATATCCTACAATAATACATTGTATAATGCTTTACATTATTTTAATAAATGGAGATGCATTGAATTTGAGAAAAATCTAACCTAAAAATTTTCAACATAATTGTACCTAGATGTACAAGATATAAGACATGAGTATAATCTAGTCCAAGGCATCAAGAACCATACTTGTGCTTAAAAAATCTAGATGGTGCCAAAATTCCCACTTGAAGGCCAATGAAACCCTCAACAATACTTTGTGTTGGTTCAATGTGTCACTACTTTCTTTAAATGTTGAGAAAGAGAGAAAACGTGGGCATACTTTGTGAGTCGATCCACCACTACCATGATGACATTCTTTCCTTCAAATGTTGGTAGACATGTAATAAAATCCATTCAGGCCTCTTCCTAGTGCTAACTTGGTATGGATAATGGTTCTAGAAGACCTAGGGTCTTGATTATCTCTCCTTTGCTTTGTTGGAAAACCAAACATTTTTCTACAAACTAAGATGCTAGAAACATTTTGTTGTAGCTATGGAATAAGCTTCAATGCCTTATGGTCATTCTATCTTTCTATCCTTACCTCTCCCACCCAACCAAGTTATGAAATGGAGATAGCACAAAGTAAGGCCTTAGTGTTTTCTTCTTTCCTTGAAAGTGCAACATTTTCCACCGCATTTTGTTTCCCTTCTTTGTAGATAAGTTCAAGGTCATAACCTAGCATCTTTGAAACTCGTTTTTGTTGCTCTTTTGAATATAGTGTCTTTTTCCAAGAAGTATCTTAGACTATCATGATATATTTTGAACTCAAAGTGTCTTCCTACTAGGTAAGGGAACCATTGTTTAACTACATGTAGTATTGTAACACCCCAATTTTGACCCCCAATGTAGCATTGTATATTTTTACGTATGATGAATGGTCAAGGGCCAAGCAATGTAATATGTAAACATTGAACATTGAAAAATAATAAACTGAAATACATCACTCACTCCTAGACGAGTAAGGACTAGAGTAATAGGGCTATTTAATATTAAGTGCTATGTGTAAATGTTGCATTTTAATCTATGTTTTATGTGATTCAATGTTGTTATGCATGCTTAAATAATATGCATTCACGAATTTAAATTTGTTGATAGTCGCATGAATAATTTTTGGTTATGTTGTGTGGATGCATTCATATTAAATTGGTTTCAGATTTATGTATTTCATCGATTTGTTTAGTAACATGGCCCAACAAAGCAATCGAGTATGTTACAGATTGGTATCAAAGCTTTTTGTTCAACGCAGGACCCATATGGGACAAAATAATAACACATATTTCTATGGGACTATTACCCCCCATTTCTAGGGGTAACTAAGGAGATGATGTATTGAGGCCCGAAGGTTGTAGAGATGGAGTGTCAAGAGACGGACGAGAGGACAGAGCCCCTCCTCTTGAGTCTTACCACAAATTACCATTGATTGGCAACAACAACGTCCACCACACCAACTTGGCCCACAAAGAACAACAGGTCTTGCTCCATGAGATAACATGTCTGGTCTCATGGTAAGTGTCATTTTAATAATTGAAGCACTTGAACATGTTGCAAAGGGTCCTTTATTTATTTTGAAAACCTTTACTTGGAAATTATGCCTTTTGCCTCATTTCTCCTTGGTGGTTGACATGTTTTCCTAGTAAGTGGGCCACCCTCGGGAAAAGGGTTTCTACTAGGGGGTCTCCTTGAAGGGTCATCGTACCATTCCCATCCATATTTTCCATTTTTCACACTTACTCCCCTCTGTCTCCTCATTTGTTGGGTTTTCAGACTTATTGACCCAAGAAGGGCTTATACCTCATTTCATGGGAAGAAGGGGCTAAAGGCCCAGAGGGGTTGTAGCTCGAAAAAGATAAGAGATATAGATTATCCTCTAGATGCTCACCCTAAGGTCCCAAGGGAAATGAAATGATTCTCCATAAAAACCAAGTACCTATAAAATAAAACACATAATTAAATAAATGCCCGCTTGTTGAGGGAATGCATTTTTCCGTTTCTTTTACTTTCCTTGCACATGACACGTTCTGCTCATAAAATCCGGGTCAAATAGAATCAATGTATTGTAGGTATTTGGGAGGATGTAGGGTAGACATGGGGTTATATGTATTAGGGGGTACATAAAGGGGTATTTGGTAAAAATAAGGGATATCTAGTAAAAATATGTTTTTTATTGGAAAAATTGGTTGGGAGAGTGATTAAACAAAAGGATTTGGGGTGGTATTTATCAATATATAGTGAAATTAGGGGTATTTTTTAATATCCATGAAAAAACATGCTATGTCATAGGTTCATTGAGTGGAGACCATGTGTTCTAAACTCAAATGGTTCTCCCAAGACTCCTAAGGCTTTAGGCCAAAAAAACTTATACAAGGTCAAGTTATTAATCCTATGTACAATGAAACTAAATTACCAACTCCCTATTCACCAAAACAACCTAAATATGGATTATTAAAATATGCTTAACACAAAATAACAACGATACAGTAAAATTGGTTTTCTATTCAATAAGGAAATAAGTTGAAACTGTAAAATGGAGCGGAAAACAAACTTGTTGGAATGGTGTCGACTTATCTCTGAGAAGAGATGTGACGGTTGCGCTCATTCACAATAAGATGGTTACAATAAGGATCTGAAGGCCTTTTACAATAATAGGAATGTAAAAAAACCTAGACATCGAAAAACTGAACCCTAGGAGATGAAGTGCCAAAAGTCATGTGGACCTCGATTGGGTAAGTTAGTACATCAACTTCCCGAGGTCGTAACTTTTTCATACGATCTCTGTTTTAGGTGCACAATATCCCATTGGAAAGTTCTAACCGAGAAGAAAAATTTTCGACTAGCCTAGGTTAGTGCCTCTAGCAGTCACCTGGGCCCCAAATCCCCAAAAATGTCGTTTAAGGCCTAAAAAAACCCCCAGAAGTTTGGAACCCGAAAAATTGCCAAGGTGGAAAACTGCTTTTCGAGCCAGTGGAATAGGTGGGTGGCCACCGATATCTACCTAGATAATTTTTCTTCATAATTAAAAAACCCCCTTTATGAATGAACATGATAAGATATAGGTCAATAAGGTGAATCCCCCATGGTTTAGAAGGGTTTGTTCTACTTTTTTATCATTGCCATTTGTTTCGAGGGGGATTCAAATCTTGTTGAGATGTCTCATATAAGACTTAGAGAGTGTGACAAGTTGGATGGAGCTTCCAATTTCATCCCTTGGAATATTAGGCTACAAATTACTATGGAGGAAGATGGGATTTAGGAGCATGTTAAGAAATATATTGTAGCCTACCAATTCAAAGTTATTGATCTCTCATAATAAGAAAGAGGCCAAGGAAAAGATAATCATTCATGATTCTATGAAGGATCACTTGATTGATCACATTCAAGACAAGATGATTGGTAAGGAGGTGTTTGAATATTTCATTGGTTTATTTCAAATTTATTGTGTTTCTTGAAAGTTTCTATTATAAAACAATTTTTCAGTTGTTCACATGAGCAAGAAAAATAATGTGGTGAGATACATACTTAAGATCACAAAGTTGAGATACCAATTGAGTGCCAATGGGATGAAAATGGAAGACAAGGAGTTGGTCTCCATTACCTTCAATGAAATTTTAACATCTTGGAGGCCTTTTGTTTAGAGTGTTTGTTCTCAAGAGACATTGCTAACATTTACAAAGATTTAGGATGAGCTTGTGTAGGGATAGATAATGTCACAATCCTATTCAACACAACAAGAGGAAGTAGAAGAGATTTCTCGCATTAAGAGGATGAAGAAGGGTAGAAAGAAAATCTACAAGAATAATGAAGGCTTATTGTAACACCCATGTTTCCCCCAACTTGTAATTAATCATAAAATAGGATTACCATGCTAAGGCATGTGGACAGTTTAAATGTATTATTGTTTTAGTTGCCAATAAATAACTGTGGGGGTGAAGCCTTGAAAGTACTAGCCATGATATCACTAGAGAAAATATTGTGAAAACTATAAGAGAGGGTTCATTGTATCAAATAACCCCAAATTTCCCTTGATGGGGATAACAAATCTCCTTCGGATCCCAAGGAGAGAAACCAGTTAATGAAGAAAGGACCAGTGGTTGAATTATCAACCACTCCCATGAATGAAAGCATGTTCTGACTACAGAATGTCAGCACGAAGTGCCACTGGGTATGACAGACCAAGCTGACCCAAGTTCCCTTCTGATAGAAGGAACATGATGGGTTGAGAACCATCCTGGGGAAAAGAGATAATAAAAATCGGTAAGGATAATGCACAAAGCTCTCAAGTGAATTATGAATAGAAGGCCGCGAGCTTGATGCTGAGTGAGCATATGATAAACCTCTCCCAGGGCCATAACAAAGAGAGAAATCTTTGAACGTTGCAGAGAACAAAACCCAAGAAGAAGATGAAACAGAGAAAGAATCCTTGAGAACCGTGAGAGTTCCCTGGTGATATCATGACTTGGCATGGGGGTGTCAAGAGTACTAAGAATGAATGACTTTGAACCTATGGTCGGGTGGAAGGATGAACACCCACAATCAGTTAGTTGGATACCACCTGTAATAGATAAGTAATCGCATATCTTGTGTATTTAATTGGTACTGTGAATTAAAGTTGGCTATCCTATGAATGTTACAAGGATGGATATGTTTGCTTAATGATTTATACTGTACCCTTTTTGTGTCCGCTTGATTGTGTAATTAGGCAAGTAGGAAATTGCATGATTTGCACGTGTTTTTATACTCGTAAATGCTTGTGTCCTATGGTGGCTTAAGCCAGAGCCATGAACTGTGAGTTCATCGACTGTGGGCATAGTTTCATGTATGCAGATCGAACCTCATAGTAATTCTGAGTCTCTTGGAGGACGAAGCCTATTAAGCTTAGGAGAGGTAGTGCAAATATGCACAGGCTCTCTGCGAGGCAAGCAGAGACTGAGAACCACTTAAGTTCTAGACTTGATGAAGGAGCGCAAGAGTAGTGCAGAAGACCCTTCTAAGTGTTAAGCCTGGGAGAAAGAGCACAATGCTCTTAAATCCTCCATAACTGACGAAGCTCAGGAAGGATAGTGAGACTCAAGTATCGAAATGAAATATCCTTTTTTTTGGAAGATGAACGGATGAGATCCATTTAGGAGGATCTGAGGTCTGCCACGACTGTTAGATTTGAAGGAGGAGCACAAGTGTTAATGCCTCGACTCCTTCAGTCTTCGCAAGATCGACAAATGTTGGTAATCAACGTGAAGGGGATGGATCCTCTAAAACCTGAAGTCGTGATGCGATTTGGACTGTAGATCCAGGGATCTATCGGAACCTACCTTGACCATCAAATCTATGAGTGTGGAGTTTATGCGATGGGAGAATCGCGCGTTGGTGTGATTAAACTTCCGAAACCTGAAGTTGCAATGTGATCTGGACCATTGGATAGAGGAAGGTAGTGGACCGTCGATCCAAAGCGACCATATTAACACAAGGAGTACATGGGATTTCAAAATTCCCTAAGGACCAAGCTCAGAAGAGATTATCTCTTTTCAAAAGCGCAAATGAAGTCCAAGAGGCGAACTTGTTTCAAGTTCATAAGCTCAGGAGGGAAAGCAAAAGTCAAGACCCATACATCAGGGCTCACAGGAAGTAAATCGAAGGTTGATACCTTCTAAACATATGAAATATTCCAAGCCAAGGAAGAAAGAAAAAGATGAGGAGGAGGAGAAGCAATGACTGTTGGATCAGGAACTGTGAAATATTTGGACCATTGGGATCCATGTCCAAACAATTAGAAGAGCGTGTAGGAGGATATCATATCTGGGCCGTCAGATCTGAGCACGAGGACCAACATTCATTAGATCCCAAGGAAAGTGCAAAAAGCCTAACCCTTTGAAAGTGCACAGGAGAGTGGACTTGCGAAGTCCCGAATTTCTGAAGTCAATCTGAATTGTCCATCATCAGGGTTGATATGTGGCATACGATCCACAACTTCAGAGGTTTGTGGACAAGGAGGAGGAAAAACAACCAAACTAAATCTTGTCCATTGATCACCAGGGGGATACGTGTCAGGAGATCATATATTTTGGGTAAATTCACTTCGAAAGGAAACGAGTGCATAGAAGCTTGAAACTCTTGAAAGCCGAAGAGTCGAAGTAGATCCTGTCCATTGACCGACAGGAGATACGTGTTGATAGATCAGAGACTTTGGGGAAAAATACTTCAAAGGTTTCCAAGTGAGGAGTGAGACAAACTCCCGAAGCTCCGAAAGATGAAGCCCTAAAGAGATGAAGAGTCGAAGTGTCGAAGAGCTGAAGCGTCGAAGAGATGAAGCACTGAAGGGATGAAGAGCCGAAGGTCTATGGACCGTTAGATCCAGAGAGACACGTGGTGATAGATCACAAGCTTCGGGTAAATTACATTAGAGTTTCAGTTGAGAATTGAGACTCCCGAACCCCGAAGACCCGAAGTGAATCTAGACCACCAGATCCAGAGGGATGCATGGCGACGGATCGTGGACTTCGAAGAAATATGTTCGAGAGTTTTCAGTTGATATTTGAGACTTCCGAAGTCCAGAGAGCCGAAGAGCCAAAGTAAATCTCAACCGTCCGATCATCCGAAGTAGATCTCAGTCGTTAGATCATCTGAAGTAAATCTCAAGTGTCGGATCGTCCGAAGTGAATTTGGACCATCTGATCCAGAAGAGACGTGGCATAAATATGTGGATTTTAGGTAAAGGCCCGAAGTAAGCCTCAATCGTCTGATTCGAGAGGACACACAACAATAGGCCACATACGTCGAGGGGGAGTGAAAGTTGAGGACTGAGAAATCTGAAGTCCGCATACGTCGAGGGGGAGTGAAAGTTGAGGACTGAGAAATCTGAAGTCTGAAGACATGAAGGGATCACAAACATTGATCCAAGAGGGACACACATCAGTGGATTATCAATTTTTGATAAAATCCATTAGGGAAAAACAATATTTGAGATTTCATATTTTCGAAGTCCAGAAATCTGAAGCGGTGAGAGCTGTTGATGTGAAGGTGGACACGCAGTGACAGATCTAGAACATTGAAAGAAAAGAGAGGAGGAAAAGGTCCGAAGACCTGGAAAATATCTTGATCATTGATCGACGAGGGAGATGAAGAAATTTTGATCTGGTTGAGGAGGCCAAAGTCCTAAAGTGGGAGAAGAACCATCGATTGAGGAGGACGTGTGGCAGACGATCTGCCGTTTCAGAGAAATCTCTCCGGAAGAAATGAGAATTTGAGAACTGAAACTCCCGAAGGCTGGAATCATAGAGGAAATCATAGGTACACATTTTTAGTGACAGGTGTCAATAGATCTTCCACTCTGGAAGATTGACGTATGGAAGAAAGGAAAGTTTGAGACTTGAGAATTTTGAAGTCCGAAATTTCGAAATGAATCACAGTCATTGATTTGAAAGAGGTCAGATCTGATCTACATCTTTGAAAGGGATAGATATGAGCCGTCATTTTAGAGGAACCGTCAAGATCATGAGATCGAAGGTCCTGTAGCATTGCAGGGATTGAAGATGCGCGAAATTTAAAAATTTGAGGGCCAACTACAATCCAAACCACAGTTTTGAAGAAAGGACATGTGGAGGCTCAAGGTGAATTGTGGGGAGAAAAGTAGTTTGGTTTCAAACCACCCTTGGCCATGCTCGCAATCGCGTGGTTATGTAAGGCCATCGCTCAAGGTCATATCAAGGAAGGGTCTTATTAGAAAAGGAGCTAGCACCCAGACTCTGAGATTTCGTATGCACGAAGAGGAGTTTCGCGGGTACCTTTAGACCTACACCAAGAAGTCAAAAGGGTCTGCATATAATTACAGAACAAGACCATCAAGGTCTCAGAGATTCATTTGGCTCCAAAATCGGAGATCCTTGACCAGGAGGTCGAACTAGTTCCCCGACCATCCAATCTAGAAACCATGGATGGAGAATCTGTCCTTTAAGAAAAGGGAAATGTTTTATGCCCCGTCATGGGTGTGTTACAAATTGGTATCAGAGCATGGTTACAACACTTGTCTTGCTTTCTATCATGTACGAGTTGTGTAAGGAGGTATTTTTATCTGCATTTACTCCTTGAGGAGAAGGAGTAAATAACTCCTCATGACCAGAGAAAAGTGAGATGGGTAAAACCCTATGGACGTTGAGGCAAGAAGGTTTTCTTTCTAGACGTTGTCACATAAAGAGGAAAGTGACCCTGGTTGGTTATTTCCTTGAGAAAAGGCAACATCAATACAATATATGACTGTGAGATTAGTCTTGTAAGTGATTGGAATCTCAAACTAAAGGACACTAATGATGAAATTAAACTATCAAGTGAATGCATGAGGTAAAAAGGTGCAAGAGATGCACTTACTTATACACGAATGTGTATACATGATCATAAGGATGATTGGAAGATCCTTGGGAAAATGATATAGAAGCCAGATATGTCCATGTGTGTGAATGACATAGAAAAAGTGCAAGCAATAAGCTAACATGATGAATACTTATATGTGTTTAATTATGCTCGAGTACATGGATTTAATGAATTATGGAGCTTCCTAATATGAATCCTGATAGTAATACCAGTTAAATATGAATGATATTAAACATGCAAGTGATGCACATGTATGATGTAAGTTAACAAAACCAGAATATGTACAGATACATAATTTGGGCACATGACAAAGATGCATGTTTATATTCCTTATGGGATATGTGGTAAAATGTTGAAGCTAACTCAAGGTTGAGGCCATCACAAATAGTGATGTATACACAATAAGGAAGTTGCATGCTGAAGGAGTTCCCTGTAGAGGAACATGTGTGAAGAATTTGTTAGGAAAACAAAGTCACAACCTTAATNATGAGTATATTTGATTGAATAGTCTTGGTTGAATCCATGTTGAGAAAAGGCTGTGAGGCCTTTAGAGATAACTCAACTGCGATGAAAATTCCCAGGCGGTGTAGAAAGAATTGGAAGAAGGGGATAGCCCCTAACTCCTTTCTTGCTATGTGTTATGTTTCCTCTGGAATGAGAAAGATGGTACGCTGATGAAAGTAAAGAGGTTTTGACACCATAGTGATAAGGATTGTATTGCTGAAGATACAATCGAAATCGTTTTGTGTTGCACTTGTGGAAACATTTGAGGATAATGTGAATAAGTGCATAAAGATATGCTAGGACATTTTAAAGATGTTTTATGAATTTGAATGTTATGATACATGGATTTGGTTCAATATTACAACTAATGTAATTGTGACTATGATGATACATGCTATGTATAGAAAGGAATTGGAGCTATTGAGGAATAAAACTACCAATGATGGGCAATCTCAAACAGAGGATGACCAGGAGAAGGCTGTGGTTGAAAGATTGTTGACAAGGCTATAAAAGTCCCCATAAAGCACTGTTGCTGAGGTAAAAATCAGAAAGAGTGTGCTAGCAGCCAAGAACCAGTATAAATATATTCGTGACTATGTGGCACAAGGTATGAAGGGATTTGGTAACAACCCCTTCTGAAATATTTTATTGTCTTAGTGTTATGCATGAAATTTTGAAAGGAAGTTGTATGCCTTGGATACCCAAGTAAGGTATGATTCAAGAAGGAGAACCTGAATGATGGAGGTATGAAAATCTGGTAGTAAACACTGTTGGTAACCCTTGTAAGAATTCATGAATTGATATGTCATGAATGCATTGACCAATCAAGGAATGCTTAAAGGCATTCATGTGAAACTTTTGAGTTCATGTGTACTGATTTGGGTTCATGATCAACCTAATAGTAGGTAGTATGGTCCTGCTGTAAGAATGAAAGAAAATGAATAAGCCATGTGGTGAAGAGGTTGGTTAAATTCCAACACACCATGGCCAAGAACCTGTCATAAAGTGTGACAAACTTGAAATCAATACAAGAGTGCATTGGGTATGAACGTGGCCATGAATATTGACACATTTGTTAAATCCTTTGAAATATTGAATTTTGTTTTGAAAGGTTTGGTATGTTGAAATGAGGCATAGGAAAGGAATGGGACTCCATTTTCATGTTTATATAGATGTGATGAACTATTAATATGCATGGTTTTGAATATATATATATATATATATATATATATATGGATGCATGGAAACTAGCAATTTGTTTGGCTGATTGAAGTAGAAAGTGCAGGAAGAAAAGGGGTATTGGATATGGCAGTGTTGTAAACCCATAAGGAAGACCAATTTCCTAATGAGCCAACCCACTATGGGAAGGAAAGTCCCATAATTATGAATATGGTTCCTGTGCGAAACAGATATGAGAACAAAATGTGGAATTTGGAAATCTGTGGATGACAGGTTTACAAGAAAATTTTTGAATTTAAAAAATTTATGATGTCTCATGAATTTATGTATACTTGTGATACAGGTGCAAGGGAAAGATCTATGAAGAGTGCAGATATGAGAAACTGAGCTCTCGGGTTCGAGGGAGAATTGTGGGAAAAAGTATAATCCAATCGCATGAAATAGAGACTAACAATTTGTTTGGTTGTGTAAAGAATGAATTGCCAAGAGAAGGAGAGTAACCTTCATCCCTATCTATTATGGTATCGAGAGAAGGAGATTAACCTTCATCCCTATCTATTACGGTATCAGGAGAAGGAGAGTAACCTTCGTCCCTATCTATTATGGTACCGGGAGAAGGAGAGTAACCTTCGTCCCTATCTATTACGGTACTGGGAGAAGGAGAGTAACCTTCACCCCTATATATTACGGTGTTAGGAAAAGGAGAGTAACCTTCATCCCTATCTATTACGGTGCCAAGAGAAGGAGAGTAACCTTCATCCCTAACTTTAGCTGAGCCGAAAGGCTGTCAAGCTGTAAAAGCATGAAAAATGGCTACTGTTGAGCCATGATAACCCCGTGGTAAGCCATGATTGCCTAGAATATGTTGTGTTGAGGTAAAACAAGCTGGAGGGATGCCTCAATAGAGAAATTCCGAGGGACTCCTCGACTATAAGAATCGACAGAGTCTAGAATTATTTCTGTGCGAGAAAACCTTGGCAAGGCAAGATGGATCACATGAGGGACTGTATAGTAGAGAATGGGATCCCTGAGCCTGGGCCTGGAGGGTGAGTGACCGCAAGGAAGAGAATACCTTAATAGTTCTTGTAAACTATTGATTGGGATCATGCACATGATGGGTAGTTCTTCCTCTATGAGAAAACCTTAGCAAGGAAAGATGGATCATCCGAGGGACTGTATAGAAGAGAAGGGGATGCCTGAGCCTGGGCTTGGAGGGTGAGTGACCACAAGGAAGATAAAGCCTTGATAGTTCTCATGAACTATTGATGGGGATCATGCACCCAATGGGTATGTTAAGGAAAAACAATGAGTCTGGATAACAAAACAACCATGTGGATACAAATCCACAAACTGCGCAGATAATTATTGTGCTAAGATTAAAATAATTTCCTAGAATTTTTTATACAATGTTATCACATGAGACTATGATTACTATGCTTGTTGTCCAATAATTATTGAAAGTGGGTATTTTGAGAAAGAACATCGAGGATGATGTTCCTTTAAGGGGGAGGGAATTGTAACACCCATGTTTCCCCCAACTTGTAATTAATCATAAAATAGGATTACCATGCTAAGGCATGTGGACAATGTAAATGTATTATTGTTTGAGTTTCCAATAATTCACTGTGGGGGTGAAGCCTTGAAAGTACTATCCATGATATCACTAGAGGAAATATTGTGAAAACTATAAGAGAGGGCTTATTATATCAAATAACCCCAAATTTCCCTTGATGGGGATAATAAATCTCCTTTGGATCCCAAGGAGAGAAACCGGTTAATGAAGAAAGGACCAGTGGTTGAATTATCAACCACTCCCATGAATGAAAGCATGGTCTAACTGGAGAATGTCAGCCCGAAGTATCCCTGGGTATGACAGAACAAGATGACACGAGTCCCCTTTTGACAGAAGGAACAGGATGGGTCGAGAACCATCTTGGGGAAAAGAGATAATAAAAATCAGTAAGGAGAATGCGCGGATCTCTCAAGCGAAGGATGAACAGAAGGCTGCGAGCTTGATGTTGAGTGAGCATATGATAAACCTCTCCCAGGGCCATAATAGAGAGATAAATTTTTGAATGTTGCAGCGAACAAAACCCGAGCAGAAGATGAAATAGAGAAAGAATCCTTGAGAACCGCGAGAGTTCCTTGGTGATATCATGGCTTGGCATGGGGGTTTCTAGAGTGATAAGAATGAATTCCTCTGAGCCTATGGTCGGGTGGAAGGACGAACACCCACAGTCAGTTAGTTGGCTACCACCTGTAATAGATAAGTAATCACATATCTTGTGTATTTAAGTGGTACTGTGAATTAAAGTTGGATATCCTATGAATGTTGCAGGGATGGATATGTTTTCTTAATGATTTATACTGTACCCTTTTTGTGTCTACTTGATTGTGTAATTAGGAAAGTAGGAAATTGCATGATTTGGACATGTTTTTATACTCGTAAATGCTTGCGTCCTGTGGTGGCATAAGCTAGAGCCATGAACTGTGAGTTCTTCGATCGTGGGCATAGTTTCATGTATGCAGGTCGACCTTCCTAGTCGTTTTGAGTCTCTTGGAGGATGGATTCTGTTAATATTAGGAGAGGTAGTGAAGATATGCACAGGATCTCTGTGAGGCAAAAAGAAACTGAGAACCACTTAAGTTATATACTTGATGAAGGAGTGCAAGAGTAGTGCAGAAGACCCTTCTAAGTCTTAAGCCCATGAGAAAGAGCACAACGCTCTTAAATCCTCCATAACTGAAGAATATAAGGAAGGATAGCGAGACTCAAGTATCGAAAGGGAATATCCTTTCGTTTGGAATATGAATGGATGAGATCCGTTTGGGAGCATCTGAGGTCTGTCACAACTGTTATATTTGAAGGAGGAGCACAGGAATTAATGCCCCGACTCCTTTAGTCTAGAAAGATCGACGAATGTTGGTAATAATCGTGAAGGGGATGGATCCTCCGAAACCCAAAGTCGTGATGTGTTGTAGACCATAGATCCAAGGATCTATCAGGACCCACCTCGACCATTGGATCTGTGAGTGCAGAGTTCACACAACAAGAGAATCGCGTGTTGGTGCGATTAAATTTTCAAAACATGAAGGTGCGATGTGATTTGGACCATTGGATCGAGGAAGGTCGGGACCATCGATCCGACATGAGAAAATTAACACAAGGAGTACGTGGGTGTTCAAAATTACCGAAGGACCAAGGTCATAGGAGACTAGAGCTTTTCAGAAGCACAGATGAGGTCCAAGAGGTGAACTTGTTTCAAGTTCATAAGCTCAGGAGGGAAAGTGGATGTCGAGACCCATACATCAGGGCTCACAGGAAGTAAATAGAAGGTCGAGACCTTTGAAACATCTGAAATATTCCAAGTCAGGGAAGAAAGCGAAAGCTCAGGAGGAGGAGCAACAATGACCATTGGATCGAGCACTGTGAAATATTTGGACCATTGGGATCCACGTCTAGACAATTAGAAGAGCACACAAGAGGAGCTTAGATCTGGGCCATCAGATATGAGCACGAGGACCAATAGTCATTGGTTCCCAAGGAAAGTGCACAAGACCTAACCCTTTGAAAGTGCACAGGATAGTGGACTTGCGAAGTCCCAAAGTTTCGAAGTTAATCGGAACCGTCCATCGTCAAGTTTGATACGTGGTGTAAGATCCGCAACTTCAGAGGTTTTTGGACAAGGAGGAGGAAAAACAGCCGAAGTAAATCCTAGTCATTGATTTCCATGGGGATACGTGTCAAGAGATTGTATATTTCGGGTAAATGCACTTCGTAAGGAAACGAGTACGTAGAAACTTGAAACTCCCGAAAGCCGAAGAGTCGAAGTAGATCATGTCCGTCGGTCGATAGGAGATAAGTGTCGATAGATCAGAGACTTCAGGGAAAACTACTTCGGAGGTTTCCAAGTGAGGAGTGAGACAAACTCCCAAAGCCCTGGAAGTCAGAGAGCCGAAGTGCCGAAGAGGCAAAGCACCGAAGAGACAAAGTGCTGAAGAGTGGAAGCGCTGAAGAGTCGAAGCACCGAAGAGCCGAAGACCTGAAGGTCTCTAGACCGTTAGATCGAGAGAGACACGTGGTGATAGATCACAAGCTGAGGGTAAATTACATTGGAGTTTTAGTTGAGAATTTAGACTACTGAACCCCGAAGAATTGAAGTGAATCTGAACTGCAAGATCTAGAGGGACACGTGGTGATGGATCGTGGACTTCAGAGAAATTTGTTTGAGAGTTTTCATTTGAGATTTGAGACTCCCAAAGTCCAGAGATCCGGAGAGCCGAAGTAAATTTCAATTGTCCGATCATCCGAAGTAGATCTCAGTCGTTAGATCGTCTGAAGAAAATATCAAGCGTTGGATCGTTCGAAGTGAATCTGGACCATCTGATCTAGAAGAGATGTGGCGTAAATATGTGGATTTTGGGTAAAGGCCCGAAGTAAGCCTCAACCTTTTGATTCGACATGACACGCGACAATAAGCCGCATACGTCAAGGGGGAGTGAAAGTTGAGTACTGAGAAATCCTAAGTCTGAAGACGCGAAGGGATTGTAGCCGTTGATCCAAGAGGGACACACGTCAGTGGATTATCAATTCTGGATAAAAACCATTCGGGAAAAATGAGAGTTGATATTTGATATTTCTGAAGTTCAAAAATACAAGGTGACGAGAGTTGTCGATGTGAAGGTGGACACGCGATGCCAGATCTAGAAATACAGTAGAAAAGAGAGGAGGAAAATGTCTGAAGACCCGGAAAGGATCTCAATCGCTGATCGAGGAGGGAGATGAAGGATTGTTGATCTGGTTGAGGAGGCCAAAGTCCCGAAGCGGGAGAAGAACCGTCGATTGAGGATGACACGTGGTAGATGATCTGTCGTTTCGGAGAAATCTCTCCGAAAGAAATGAGAATTTGAGAACTGAAACTCCCAAAGGCCAGAATCATGGAGGAATCATAGCCGCACATCTGTAGTGACAAGTATCAATAGATCTTCCACTCCAGAATATTGACGTATGGAAGAAAGGAAAGTTTGAGACTTGAGAATTCTGAAGTCTGGAATTCTGAAATGAATCACAACCATTGATTTGAAAGAGGTTAGATATGATCCGCATATTTGAAAGGGATAGATACGAGTCGTCAGTTTAGAGGCACCGTTAATATCGTGACATCGACAGTCCCATAGCATTGCGGGGATCATAGATGTGCGAACTTTAAAAATTTGAGGGCGGGCCGCAATCCAAACATCAGTTTTGAATAAAGGACACATGGAGGCTCAAGGTGAATTGCGGGGTGAAAAGTAGTTTGGTTGAAAACCACCCTTGGCTGCACCCACAATCGCGTGTTTATGTAAGGCCATCACCCAAGGTCATATAAATGAAGGGGCTTATTAGAAAAGGAGCTAGCGCCCATACTCTGAGATTTCACAAGCGTGAAGAGGAGGGTAGTGGGTACTTTTAGACCTGCACCAAGAAGTCGAAAGGGTCTGCATCTAATTAAAGAACAAGACCATCAAGGTCTCAAAGAGTCGTTTGGCTCCAGAATCAGAGATCCTTGACTGACAGGTCGGACTGGTTCCCCGACCATCCAAACTAGAAACCATGGATGGAGAATCTATCCTTTAAGAAAAGTGAAAATGTTTATGCCCTGTCGTGGGTGTGTTACATTTATGGATATGAAAGAAGGACTTAATTAAGTTTATGTGTTTATGATGTTGCAAGTTGGGACACAATGCTAGCCAATGCCTAAAGAAGAAGAACATGAAGGCCAAACAAGTTACAACTAGTACCATTGTAGGTGTAGACGAGTATTCATATTAGTTTAAGTTCGCCTTCTCTGTGGTCTCTTGTTTATCTTCCAACACTGTGTCTAGTTTTAGATAGCATGCAAATAGTGGGGCATTAAGAAATGACTTATGACATGATATTATTCATCAAGATTTAGGAGCACAATCGAAGCATGAGAATGGAGTTGTGTGATGATACTACTTATCTGGTGAGGGGATTGGGATCCACCTTCCATATACCACGTAGTGATATTCTTGAGTTGAGTGATATTTCACATATTCTTGGTATTGTGAACCCCTTCACCAGGGAATCATAGTTAAACAAAAAATCTTGTAATCTAAGTGACTTTTTATTTTAATAATATATCTCTTATGAAAATAAGAAGTGTAATTCTATTTTTTTGTTTTGCATGAAAGTAATTTCCGGTGAATTAACTACTTAAAATTTCAAATTTCACATTCCATTGTTCAAAGTAGCCTCATATCATAATTTCAATATACATCATAATTGTGATTTAGAGAAGAATATTAAATTAGTAAAATATCTCCACAAACAAATTTTATGTTCTTTGATCATGTTGAGTTGTTTACTATTTTTTGTTGTTGTCAACTGCATGAAACTTGATTTTGACACCCAACCAACTAGGAACGGCCTCACCGACTCCCTAACTTCAGAAAACCATGGTTTCTTGGTCCTCCATGCCCAAAGTCGCAAAACCAAGGCCCACCAATATGTTCAAGAACAAGTGAAATCACACTCTTAGTCAAATTCCTTGAGTCAAGTTCCCACAATGTTCTTCACACCTAATTAATGGGTTTCCTCCCTCCCTTAAACCATCATCCTTCCTCCAAAATACAAAACCTCCAAATTTTCCAACCCCCTCTACTTTCCCTAGGTCTCCCTTTTAAGATTTCACTTCCATCGTCTTACTACTCCTCCCTCGGATCCTAGGGAAGCTAACCCAATAAGATACCCCTGCCATCTCTAACATGTAATCTTTTATTAGATAAGGAAAGTCAATAGGGTAGGTTTTAAATCAATTAAATCAACTTAAATTAATTTCTATCCACACATACAAAATAATATATTAAATTTAAATATCTAACTAAATCTATAATTTAATAAATAAAATTAACTCTACATAAATCGATTAATTTAATTAATCACATTAGCTCTAAATAAATCAATTAATAAATTATAAAAAAACATTAGAATATAACTAAGCTAATAAGTATAATAAAATTATTCATATTAATCAACTTAATTTATTTTGGGGTGTTACATACACCCACCCTTCAAGAAACTTCATCCTGAAGTTATGGTCATTCACAATACAAGGAGAAAGAAATAAAATCATGACACAACTACTATGTGTCTTCCTGGACAGAAAACCATATCTAACTTTTTTTTTCATTTCACTTAATTAATATCGTTAACTCTAATAATTCGCTAAATTAATAATTATATTAGGGTTTATACATCTAGATCAGATAAGAAAACATCCTTAATTTAATACATTCATAAATACTAGTGTACACGCATAAGGCATGAATGTGTAGCTAGCACATAAATACATTGCATGTGTACTAATGACAATAATCAACACATCTATTGTAATTCATGTATTCTTCCAATCAACAATACAATCAACTTCATAATGAAAATATCAACCATTTAATATATTAGCAGAATCCATCAATTACAATAGTTTAGCACAAACACAACATTTACCTAGATAATTGTAATTCAGTTTAGCATTTTCTATTAAAGAACATAGAATAAGTTAGGTACTTCTTCTATAAGATTAAAACCCCCCACACAATCAACTACTTCTAACACCTTGCCTCCCTAACCCAATTCCATCTTCCCATCCCTATCCTTCCTCTATTGGACTATCTTGGAGCGTTAACTATATTGACCTAACTCCATATAGAACGTCTAAGTGGAATTGTCAACTACATTGACCAATATTCCCCAACAAGCAACCAATAGTCATCATCACATGCCTAGGGGATCATGACTCAACATCATTCTCCCATGACTCTAGGCTTTGGAGGATAATCTATGGGAAATGCCTACATACCTCCTAATTGAAATAGGGTAAACACCCTATTATGGACCATATTGTGGCACTATTTTCTAGAACCTTTATCATCGAATATCACATTTTAGGTAGTAGTGCCACCTGAAAAACCTACACTTTCCCAATATCATAGAAATGCATTTGAACCACTATAGAATAGCATAAATATGATTCTTATCATACCATTTCTCATTTTATGTCCATGAAATCAACCATTTATTCACACTTATCTTGCTATTACATAGCCTATTCAACATGTAGGTTAGTTTATAACATGAGCTCATGCATAACCATATACTATTGACATGTGATTACATTTAAAATATATCATTAAACTGGGTATCCACATACCAAGATCCTTCAATCAAAACTTGGATTCTATAAGTAAACCATATAACATATGTCATTAACAACATAACAATAATCATTCATAGAATTTACATATACGTAGGTCCACATGTCCATAATTGGAAGTTTCATTGTTAAATAGTGTTTCATGGATAATACCCAAATGAAAATACAGTTATGAGCTATAAGTAATTTTAGTTTCCTATGTCAAAATGGAGTGTTACATACACCCATCCTTTAGAAAACGTCATCCTGAAGTTAAGGTAAAAAGTGAGGGATGTTCTCATAGTATGGTCTCTGCATCCTCCCAAGTAGTAGATCATGTGTTACATGTTGAGGCCTATAATATATTGATTGGATAACCCTATTTAGCAACCTTCCATTGTTTCCAAAATACAATTTATTACCACTTGCGATTTAATTAATAGTAAGACACTTTTTTCATAGGGTCATTCTTTCCAAGCTCCATATAGGATTTTGATATTTAAATTATATCCAACCAGTTTGACTACTTGTTAAAACCTTAGTTCATTTTTGGATTTCTTATTAAGTGATTCTTATATTGAGATCTATATAAATTTCATTAATCCATGCATATATCCCCACTTGTAATACCTCTATAATTATAACCAATTACTTCTAACTTTTCTTATCACTCTAGATTGAGTGATACAACACATACACCATTTCTAAATTTTCCCAAGCTTAGGAACATTGACTAAGATACCACCAATTAATTATTATGTGAAACAATCATTTCATTGATTTTTCTTTAGACAATATTCTTAATTAGCGACCTTCTCATCAAGTAATAAAGATTAGATCTTGACACGATAATGTTTATTATATGATTCTTGTCATGATAACATAAGCACAATATGTTCTCTACCTATAATAGTGTTACAAAGCACATACATGCTTAAAAGGGAACCATGTGTAGATTCCTTAGTGAGCATATCCATATCAAGAACATATTTGTTACTTGGGTCCATTCCACACTTTACAATTACTTTTCATAAGGACTTCTTTTCTCAAAATTGCTCTTCATACGTCTACACTTTATATCATTTATACCTACATGATACTTACCATCTCTGGCCTTTACCCCTTTCTAGGTGCATCACTAGTACTTTTGAGTTCCTTCCTCTTACTACAAAAGAGACTTAGTAATGGGATGAACATTATGATCATTTATCATTACACTTGTAAATTTGGTTTTCATTTATGATCATTTATCATTATACTTGTAAATTTGGTTTCCATTTGGTAAAAGGGAAAAATTCCTCTTAAGTGAACATTGGAGATGTTACGTCGAGTATGCATTTCTTCTTGAAATTTTAATTTAATTACAAAGTCATCTTAACACAAGGTGGTGTAGATAATAATTATTTTAGTTACTTAAACTCGCTGCCATCATTTCTTATTAAGGAACTCAATTTAACTTAACAAATCGGTGCATAACCAAGCATAATTCAGGTCAATATCATGTCATTTGGTAGCAATTAGTCCAAAAACCATATCACAAACCGCGGCATAAATAATAATATCTTCAAAACGTTCAATTATCATTCTAACTCAAGTTTTATATTCACAACCTAGCCCCCCTTATGGTATCCATTAGGTTTCTCATTTCAAATATCTAATACGATCGTTTCTTTCTCCTATCTCTAATCACACCTTTATAATATTACTATATCCCCATTCTCTATATTGACCATGTACATAATAACTACCTACACCTTCTACATACTTCTCCTATATAATTATGAATTTAATCATATTTGAATATTCTTACTAATCTATTAATTGTTTACCTTCATGTTAATTAACACTTGCACTTATTCATTACCATTATATTATGCATAATTATCTACATGTTAATTAACAATTGCACTTATTCATTAACATTATATCATTCATTATTATCTATTTTATTGTGTATACTCTATACATCTATTATCATTATGTTATATATTACATGCATCCTATCAACATACTTTATACCATCAAGATTACATTCCTTCCACAATCTCCTCTATTAAGTTATCACTACCACCACTCATTACTTCCAATATAATTGACCCCTTTATTTTATAGTCTTTCCACAACCTTTCTCTAAACTTTTACTTCCATATTCATAATCTATTACTCGACCATCAAAACATACTTTGCTTATTATTTTATTTCGCAAAATTTATACTCTTTTTTTCTTTCTTCATTACCAATAGTATTAACTATTGTTGCCTTATCATTATTAAACATTAATTTGATACAACAATGGCTACGATTATATTTTTATGTATCTCTCTTACCAATTTTTTTTTCTTATGTATCATTTACTATGTAAATACCTTAGTTTAAGTACAATTTCCAACCATTTACAATTCCATTTATAACACTTCTTTTTTTTATGCTGTTTGATCATAAACTTATTTACTATTCACATTATATAACTATTATGTTATATATTTTTCTTTATTATCTAATGAATTCACTACATTATCACTCTTCATGTATGTCACTATACCTTCCTCTATGACCCCTTCATGTATATCCATTATACCTTAATCTAGGACCCCTTAATTATGCTTATTATTGCAACTATCTATAATGCACTTCTCTTTATATTATATCTTTGCATATATACTTATATTGCTTAACTCTTTTATCCTTGTGTATTCTTATACATTATAGTGTGACTTTGTATTATATCATATGCTTCCTCTTAATTCACAACTTTTATTATGCAGTTTATTCATTAAATTGTTATATACTTATTTTTTATAAGTAAGTGGTTTTATATATAAGGGCCTTCAAGAAACCAGACCATAGTTACAAAATTTGATAACATCCGGATTGTAGTTTCTGAACTGCCCCAAAAGGGAGAAACCAATTCAGTCAACCGGGTAAGTTTAACATCTGAGAGCCTACCAGTCTTAAAAAACAAAGCTGAGCAGACTAAATTGTAACTAGAGGGAAAACTATTAAAAAAGAAAAGATCCCTTGGGGGGTTAGACACCTAGCAAGTAATCTGGCAAGTAACCTAGCAAGTAACTTGGCCATGGCTCCTCCTCAACAGGTGTCCCTTTGTTTGTCAATTGCATGTCATCGTCCATGGTGCCCTCGTCCCTGTTGGCAGCTGTCATGGCATCCCCCGATGGAGTGTGCACATGCTGACCTATGGTTGTGATTGCCTCCATGTCCACCAGCTGGACCTGCTCCACAATGACCTCTGCTACACTCTACGTCCTGAGATTCCTGTCGTCGCCTGCTGAGGAGGGCGCTCCTTCTGAAGCTGTGCCTACTGGGTAGGAGGGAGAGGCGTCTTGGAAGGTAGAAAAAAGTTGGAGGAGGGTCGAGATTCTTCTGTCCATAAGCTGCATCCTGAATTGGAGGTCCTCCATTCCCTGACGGAGTTCGAAGACCAAGTCGTAGAGAATGGTGAAACTCTCTTTCAGCTGCAGATCTGGCTTGGAATCAGAAGACGCCGACGCATTGTTTCGGTCGGCCCGAACAAGAGAAGGTGCCCCCATGGGCGACTTTGAAGAACCAACAACCGGCCTGAGGGGAGGATTGAAAGTTATGGAGGTTGAAGGAGCGGAAAGGTGGTGTAGGGAAGAGCCCGACAAGGTTTCAATTAAGGCTAAGCACTCAAAGCGGGAGACAGGCGAGTTGGAGGAATTGAGAGGTGCTAACTCAGGCAGCAAGAGCGGCAAGGAAAGTGTTGAGGGAGAACTAGGAGGAGAAGCCGATGCACGAAGCTGAGGAGGATGCCAAGGAGAGCCCCTTCGCGGTCGTCCTCGTTGGCGCAGCATGATTTGGCAGTGTAAATGGATTTGGCGTTCCAGGCCAATGTGGAGAGCCTGGAGAAGGCCGGGAGTCGTGAACACCATGAACATGCAAACAAAACCAGGCCAGGGCAACGGAGGAGTGCTGGAGTCGGTGCTCGGGAGAGGGAGAGTATCACAAGCAGACGAAGAAGCCATAGAACCTTGCATAATGGAGGTCGGGTGAACACAAATAAATGCCACTGCAAACGACGTGAAAGCCAGTAAATGCTAGGTAGAGTCGGCGGTAGTTGGCACGAGCAGGTCACATGGCTCGCTGCCTCGCTGGCTCCTCCGCTCTGCCTCTGTGCGCCAGGTGGTCGACACTATCACCCCATCCGGGGGTATTCATTAAATTATTTACTTATAATCTCTATAACTTGTTTATTTTCTCTACGTATTTTATGGTCTCTTTTGCCATATCAACTATGTCAATGCTACTATGTTTACCGACCAATTATCCTCTCTATATATAATACATGATCATTACTATTATACATTCATTTTATCATATTACCATTAATTTCAATAACCCTATCTTACATTTATTTCTGAATTCATTTTATTT
>SNQJ01S0014075.1:19390-33736 GCA_010110895.2 Picea sitchensis
AGGGGATTAATTGTCTTAACATGGTATTAATTAAACAAGATTGGTATAATGATACTAATTAAATATTTATTAATTAATTAATGGTTACAATTTGAATAATTAATTACATGTTACATTCATTGACCTGGGTATTAAATTAATAGGGTTAATAAATTATAAGTTTAATTTGTTAAAGACTTACGTACATGGAAAGGGATAAGACATTGAACATAAAGGGATACGATATTAATTTTAAAGGGATAAGATATTAATTACAAGGGGATACGGTAATAAATGTGTAGGTAAGGAAGTAAATGAAAGGAAGGGCAATGAAGGAGGAATATGGGGGGGAGGAGGTTTATGAAGGAAAGGGATCATTCTATGGGGTAAGGGGATTTTGGAGAGTTCTCTTGGATTTGCACAGAGAGAGGAGAGTTTGAGTTCGGTAGTCGGATTGGATCAGTACAGGGGGCACCGGTTTGCTAAAGGTTTTGGGCACGAGGGATAGGATATCCATATGACATCCTAGAGCTAGGAAGTTGTCCTAGCTGGAAGGGTGGAACAAGGTTTGGGCATTGTTTGATCCAATTCAGCAATGAACAACCAGATCGATGGAGGAATTAGCATCAGACCAAGGTATTTTAAAATTATGTATTTTTTTTATTCTGTTATAAAATTAATATTCGTTGTTAAATTTAACTTGCGTATGTGCTAAATTAAAAGGAATTACTTGATTTTCTAAAATCAAGTAGCAGTTATTGTTTTGTTTGTAGAATTAATTGATGTGAATTTATTAGGCTACTACAGTATCAGAGCCAACCTGAAGGAAACACAATTTGCAAGAGAAAAACATCACTGTTGTAGCACCTTCAAATTAGGGTTTTGCAAAAGTAACTCTTTTCAGCTCCCTAAACACCTAGAAAGTTGCACCCTCCCCCAAGGATCAATTTGGCACTTAGAGCACACCTTTTCAATGGCTGGATCTCCCAGAAAGTGAAACCCTAGTTTCACAAAAGTACTAGAAGTACCAGAAAACCAGTACCAGAAGTACCAAAAGTACCAAAGTACCAGAAGTACCAGAAGCACCAGTCCAGAAATCCGCAGATCAGATTTGATGGGGTAAAAATTGGATTTTCTCAGATCCAAGRACACCAGGCTACTCGCACCTTCTGGTAATGTCAAAATTTGATTTTAAGCATTTTCAATTTTTGGTCATTTTCGTAGCCTCAAGTACAGTATGTCTGGAAGCACAAATCTTGTTGAGAAACTAGAAGGCATAGACAACTTTCGTGCCTGGAAGTTTAGGATCGGTCCAATCCTTGCAGAGAATGACCTAGCAAAATTTATCAAAGAAGAAGTGGAGGAACCTGAAGATGCTGTAGAGAAAGCGAATCATCAGAAGGACTCAATCAGAGCTCAAAGAATCATTACAGAATCAATCAAAGACCACCTGATCCCATATGTATCATCCAAGAAGACTCCGAAGGAAATGTTTGACTCTCTAAGAAAACTATATGAAGGAAAGAACATCAATCGAAAGATGAATCTAAGAACTCAATTGAAGAATACCAAGATGGAGAAAGGAGAAATGATTCAAGAATATTTCTCCCGAATCTAAGAAATAAAAGAATAGCTAAAAGTGATTGGAGACACCATCGACGAAGACGAATTCATAATAACAACCCTAAATGGTCTCGCAAGACCTTGGGATGCTTTCATCCAGTTGATATGTGGTAGAAAGGAGAAACTACAATTTGAGATCCTATGGGAAGAATGCATCCAAGAAGAAACAAGGGTAGCCAACCCTGAAGCACTACTAGCAAGGAACGATGATCAAGCCCTAGCTACTCATACAAAAGGAGGAAGAAAGAAAACCTACTTCAAAAGGGAATCTCATAAAGAACCGCAACCATCAAACAAATTCAACAACCAAGAATCTCATTCAAGAAATTTTCAGAAGAAAGGACAAAACAAGGGACGAGATCTCTCATCTATACAATGTTATCATTGTGATAAGATGGGACACAAGGAGAATAATTGTCCAGTCAAAAGAGAAGAATACAAGACGAAGCAAAAAAGGAAAGATGCTCACATAGCCGAAGATGAAGAACCACCTATGAAGATGATTAAGGACCATGTCTTGATATCATCTCTCTCAGGATCTATATCACTTGGAGAGGACACATGGCTCATTGATAGTGGTGCATCAAAACACATGACAGGTAAGAAAAATACTCTCTCTTGTATTTCAGAAAATAAGTTTTCTTAGAAAGTAACTCTTGGAGATGATTATCAATATCCCATCAAGGGAATAGGAGAATCAAACTACAAGCTAGATTCAAAAAACTCAATAACAATGAAGGACGTAGTCTATGTACCTAGCTTAAAGAAGAACTTACTCTCCATATCAGCCTTATACAAGAAAGGCTATAGAGTTTCCTTCATAGATGGAGAAGTTCTTATGTGGGCTAAAGGAGAAACCTTAAATGAAGAAATCGTCATCGGAAGTGAAGAAAATGGCCTATATAAACTAAAGGGTCATCCAGAAACTTCCATGACCCATGCCATTGAAAACTCATGCGAACTTTGGCATAGAATATTGGCCCACATCAACTACAAGTCACTACCGTACATATGCAAAGTGGTCACAGATTTACCAAAACTCAAGGACGATCAAGAAGGCATGTGAAATGGATGTGCACAAGGGAAGAACATCAAGAACCCTTTTCCAAAGAGGGACAACAAACCAGAAGGAGTATTGGAACTCATTCATTCAGACGTGTGTGGCCCAATGCCATCATCCTCCATTAGCGGGTGTGTATACTATGTATCATTTATTGATGACTATTCTCCTAGGACCTGGATATATTTCTTAAAATCTAAAGATGAAGTATTCAGTAAATTCAAGGAATTCAAAGCCTTGATAGAGAATCCTTCTGAAAGTAAGATTAAGATACTCGGGTCAGATAATGGAGGAGAATATACCTCAAAGGAGTTCGTAAACTTCTGCAGAGATGTTTGGATCAAGAGGGAACTCACTACTCCCTATAATCCTCAACAAAATGGTGGAGCTAAAAGGAAGAACATAACAATTATGGAACTTGTAAAGACCACGATTCACAATCAAGATCTTCCTATGTGCTTATGGGTAGAAGCAGCAATGACAACTCTTTATGTGCAAAACAGATTATCCCATAGTGCACTTGGGTTCAAGACCCCAAAAGAAATGTTCATCGGAAAGAAGCCAGAGGTAAGCCATCTCAAAATATTTGGTTGTCCAATGTTTATTGATATACCGAAAGAGAAAATAAAAAAGATGAAACCCTCTAGAAAGAAGGGAATATTTGTGGGATACTGTGAGGTATCCAAGGCCTTCATAATCTACATACCTGGTCACTACCATATTGAGATCAGCAGGGACGTGACCTTTGATGAAGAAGCAACACTTAAGAAATCAAGAAGATGTCAGCTTGAAGAAATGTATGAAGAGGAAGTTGTAAATCCCAGAGGTACAGAACCTGTAAGGGAAGTCGTAACTTCCCCTGATGAGGAGACTCTTGAATACCATGATATGATAGAATTTCAAGAACCTCCTCAAATGAAATTCTCCCATAAAAGAAATCTTGCTTGGGCAAGAGAGCTTATTCAAGATGGAGAGAAGTACAGTGTTCCATAAGGAACCATGAGACAGGTGAAAAGACCAAATCCATTCTCCAGTTACACGGCTTTGATGTGAAATCTACTTGATGAAGAACCTACATGATTTGAAGAATCCATCCAAAATAAGGAAAGAGCAGATTCCATGACAGAGGAATACCAATCCATAATAAAGAATGTTGTATGGGAAATAGTTCCCAGACCAAAAAGTAAGGATGTGGTATCATCGAAATGGCTCTTCAAAATAAAACATGTTGCTGACGGAAGTATTGAGAAATATAAAGCAAGATTTGTCGCTCATGGCTTTTCCCAGAAGGAAGACATTGACTATGAAGAGACATTCGCTCCTATGGCCAGATACACTTCGATCAGAACCATTATAGCTCTTGCTACCAAGATGAAATGGAAGCTGCACCAGATGGACATGAAGATAGCTTTCCTGAATGGTGTTATCGAAGAGGAAGTGTCTATAGAGCAACCCCAAGGATTTGAGGTTGAATACAGGAAGTCTCATGTCTACCAATTGAAGAAAGCCTTATACGGATTGAAGCAAGATCCCAGATCTTGGTATGGCTGTATAGACAGTTTTTTGACGAGCTTAGGTTTTACGAAGAGTAAAGAAGATTCAAATCTCTACTTCAAAATTATGGACAATGAACCAATAATATTACTACTGTACGTGGATGACTTATTATTAACTGGAGAAGAAAATCTCATCATTGAATGTAAATAGAGACTTGCCATAGAATTTGAAATGAAAGACCTTGGTCTAATGCATTACTTCTTAGGCCTTGAGGTATGGAAAAGTCCAGAAAGAATTTTCCTTAACCAAGCAAAGTACACGGTCAAAATCTTAAAGAGATTCGACATGCTAGAATGTAAGACCATGAGAACACCCATGGAGGCAAATATGAAGTTGTTGGTTGATACTTCGTTAGGCTTGATAGATGCCACACTGTACAGACAGATTATTGGATCACTAATGTACCTGACGAACACTAGACCAGACATTTGTTTTGCAGTGAACACCTTAAGTCAGTTTCTAGTAGATCCCAAACGTATTCACCTACTGGCTACAAAACATGTGATGAGGTACCTTAAAGGTACAATGGATTATGGTCTCAGCTATGATGGAGATCATGACTTCACATTGAGTGGATATACTGATGCAGATTGGGAACGAAGCATTACTGACAAAAAAAGAACTTTCGGATGTTGTTTCAGTTTTGGATCAGCCATGATCTCATGGAAGAGTAGGAAGCAGTCCAGTATTTCTCTCAGCATAGCAGAAGAAGAGTACATTGCCGCATGTTCTACTAGCTGCGAAGCTATATGGTTTCAAAAGTTGTTGACTGGCCTATTTGACTTGGAAATGAGTGCAACCGCGATTCTATGTGATAACCAAAGCTGCATAAATATGACAAAGAATCATGTATCCCATGATAGGTCGAAGCACATAGAGATCCGCTATCATTTCATCCATGACATGGTATAGAGAGGATCCCTGAAGCTCTAGTACATTAGTACAGATGAATAGGTTGTTGACGTGTTGACCAAACCTCTATCTTGTGTAAAGTTTGAACACTTTCGAGATAAGCTTGGTATAGTCCGAAAGGACCCTCCCTGAAAGGGGGAGTATATATTTATTCCTTGCTTCTGACCTCACTGTTAGACGTAAAGCAATATGATTCATGATTCTGACCTCGTTGTTAGACGTAAAGCATGACGTTCTGTGTTCCTTGCTTCTGATCTCATTTTTAGACATAAAGCAAGATGAGTCATGCTTCTGGCCTCGCTATTAGACGTAAAGAATGACGCCATGTGTTCCTCGCTTTTGACCTCGTTGTTAGACCTAAAGAAAGATGAGTCATGCTTCTAACCTCGTTGTTAAACATAAAGCATGACGTTGTGTATTCCTTGCTTCTGACCTAGTTGTTAGACGTAAAGCAATATGATTCCTCGCTTCTGACCTCATTGTTAGACATAAAGCGAGATGTTGTTGTGTTCCTTACTTCTGACCTAGTTTTTAGACGTAAAGCAAGATGATTCCTCGCTTTTGACCTAGTTGTTAGACGTAAAGTGAGATATTGATGTGTTCCTTGCTTCTGACCTCATTGTTAGACGTAAAGAAAGATGATTCATGCTTCTAACCTCATTGTTAGATGTAAATCATGACGTTGTGATTCCTCACTTCTGACCTAGTTGTTAGACGTAAAGCAAGATGTGACTGACACTGAGCTACCAGCTTAAGGGCTGTGACATTAAGCCAGTGTAGTACTACCAACCTAGTGCTGTGATGAGGTATCATTTTTTTACTGATACATATTTGATGCAGATGATGATAGCATTCTTTCGAGAATGATGATGATGCTGATGAAGAAAATTTTCGATGACTCGTAGATATGCTAGCTAATGTTTCAAGATGATATTGACGATACTTTCCTCCTGATGCCACTGATGATGCAGACCTCTCTTGCCTGATGCTGATGAAGAATACCCTTCTTGTTAAGGGGGAGTGTTGAAATAATGTAATTGCGAAGAGCATTCTTATTATTATTGTTATTTTATTATTAGGATTAATCCCCATTGTGGATTAATCATGTCGATAAGTGTATTAGGACCAAATCCCCTTTTGTGGATTGGTCATCGGAAAATTGTAATAGGCAGAATAAGAAGTCGGCCCCAACAGTTATTATTGAGACCCAAAATTAAATTAAAGGTGGGTTTACCCACCCAGAGTGAGAGGTCGGCCCTGCCAATGAAACCCTTTCACACGTGCGAGTCTTGTCTATATAGGAGGCTAGCACCTCACTTTATCACACAACTCACTTTCTCATTCTCTTATGAGGCAAGCTGCAATTACCAGTTGAAGAGAGAAGAAGAAGAGTGGTGCATCTCTTGGAGAGGATTATCTGTATTGATTTGAGTTATCTCTTGAACATTGTATTAGCAATTTATGATAAGGATGTTTTTGCTAGGTTTTCTTCCCCTAGAGGGTTTCCCAGGATAAATGTTGTGTCTCTTGTGAATGTGTATTTCTCTGTGATCTTGTTCTTATGATGCTCTTATCTATTGAAATGAAAAGAACTATAATAATGGCATAAACATTAGCAACCATGTCAGCAACTATGTCAGGAGCTGGTGCAGAAAACGGTGGTCTATTATAAGCATCTTCAAGCCCGACAATATTATGGGATATCTCCATCTCACGTTCATGCTTGGTCTCCATATCTGGGTTTGTTATTTTTATTGGGGACAAGCAATTTCCCCCGTTCCAAGATGAATAGGTCACGAGATCAAATATTGCTAGACATATATCCACATCTATTCCTCTCCCCCAGTTGATCATCATCGCTGTTCCTACTCCTCAGATGCAACAACATCAACAACAAGATGGACCTGCTACAATGACTCCAAGGATCTACGGGCCTTACAGAGTAGCCACTCTAGGAATTTTTGGTAACCCTTCTGGGCCTGCTCAAACTGACATGTCAGAAAATCCAGCACTATCTACACCGCTGCCACCTTGCCCACCTAGCATGGTGTCTTTAGGATATCAACACTTTCGACCTCCTCTGCCAAGTAGCCAACAATTTCGGCTTATGGCTCAATGTATACCGCTGGAAAACATTGAAACGACTCCATATGTTCAACCATAGCCTCTAGAGTATCCTCCACAAATACAACATTTTCCTCCACGTCCAGGGAAACAACAACAAACTCCACTCCTGGTACATCAACAAGAAGACGAACTTCCATCATAAAATGTTGATGGTACAATACTTATCCGGCAACCCAATACCAGCACCAACACTCTCAGTTTTTCCTTCCGCACCCTCTACACAGAACTAGATTCCATATCATCCTCTTTCCTTACAGGTTACGCAACAATCCATCTTCTATCTTTTATTATATGTTCCGACCATAAGCATTCCACCAGCGCTCCTCTTCTCGTTGATCATCATATTCTAGCACATACACAGCCAAATTCAAACTGCTCCCACGTCTCTCCTAAATTGGGAGATTCTCTACATGGTAAACATTGTTGATAGGAACTTTTATAAACTAAAGGAAAAGGTGGACTTCCATTTACGTTGATAAAATTTTGCGGGAAAATAAACTTAGATGACTTTTACCAGATATGAATAAATAAAATCTTAATCTTCTTAAAGAAGGTGAGATATGAATAAATAAAAGGTTAAGCTTCTTAAAGAAGGTGAGGCTGAGACAACCCACGTAATGTACCTCAAAAGTGGTCACAAAAAAAAAATTTGTTTGTACAATTATCCTTGCATAGTTTCAAGATTCAAGCAATTAAGTCTTTTGTTATAAAGCTTGAGTCTGAAATATTGTTAGAAACCTTACTATCATTGATTGTCTTTACTATGAAACTTAAAATTTCCTACCCGACGATACAATAAATGTATACTCTTGACTTCAATGTTTATCTAAGATCTTGTAATTTATAATTACCTTTCCATCTGTTTGTACCTATAACACTACCACAGTCTTAACACTACAAGTAACTTCGAGATGTTATGTCCAATTCCCTACATAAAAAAAATATCACCATATGTTGCAATATAAACGACTTTTAATACAGTCAGTTACTTCCATACCTCTATCTGTAATTGAATGCTCTCCAACATTCTTTTACTAGTCCTGCTCACTACACTATTAGAGTTGTTTATATAACAAGCATTCCTAAAATGTTCCCACAACTTTGTGAAGGAACAGAGGACAAACAGGTTTTGATGATCACAAGTGTCGAACAAGCCAAAGGACCCTGTTGTTTGTCGAAATCTGAAATACGAAATGACTGTGGGCCAATATTTAGGGGTTTTGGGATATGGGGTTTCGCGAATACAAGAGTCGGACATCAATAAACAATTTTTGCCGAAATTGCGAAAAGATGCCGAGAACTTCGGGGTTTTGGGATTTCGTGAACACACAAGTCGATCATCAACACACAATAGTTCCCGACAATTAGAAAGGTGATCAATACTTCAGGAATTTGGAGTTCGGGATTTCACGAATGCAAGTGCCCAAACAAAAACATATACAAACCTTCGAAATGCGAAAAAAAGGAAGGGTGGGTCCCGCACTTTGGGATTTCGGGGTTCGGAACTTCACGAGTTCTAGTGTCCAAACATCGACATAAAAAAATCTCCAAAATGCGAAAAGGGAAAAGGTGAGATCAACATTTCGGGATTTCGGGGGTTCTAGGTTTCACGGTTTTCATACTCAACATACAACAATTCCCGTATTGCAAAAAGGAAGGAACTAACATTTCAGGATTTCGGGATTCAGAGTTTCGGGGTTTTCAAAACCCGACCACAACAAACAACCACTCCCGAATTTTGAAAAGGTGAAAGGATGTAGGAAAACACTTCGGGATTTCAGAATTCGGGGTTTTGGGGTTTGCAACTACCAAACAACAACACACTATAACTCCCGAATTCTAAAAAGTGAAAGGATGTAGGACAACACTTCGGGATTTCGGGATTCAGGGTTTCAGGGTTCACAACTCCCAAACAACAACACCCTACAACTCTCGAATTCTGAAAAGTGAAAGCTTTGGGGTTTAAAACGCCAAACATCCAACAGAAACAAACTTCTAAAAATATGCGAAAAGGAGAAGGTGGGACCCGCATTTCAGGGTTTCGTGGTTAAGAACTTTGTGAGTTCAAGTACCCCAAACCTCTTATGTAACCAACTTTCGAAATGCGAAAAGGGGAATCTTCGGGGTTTCAAATGGAAAACATCCAACATAAAGAAACTTTCGAAAAGATACGAAAAGGAGAAGATGGGACCCACATTTCGTGGTTTCGGGGTTCATAACATCGTGAGTTCAAGTGCGCCAAACCTCTTATGTAACCAACTTCCGAAATGCGAAAAGGGGAAGCTTCGGGGTTTCAGGATTTGGAACTTCGCGAGTTCAGAATCCATACTTCAATATACACGAACCTCCGAAAGGAGAAAAGATAGTTGGACTAAGTTTTTCCTCACAGAATTCTGAAAGCCTAAGGTCTTAAGAATTTCCCATGCACAGAAGGGTACAAAGGATAAAACTTTATGTATAAGGTAAATTATATAATATTCACCTAAAGCCTCTTTTAATCAATGCAGTAAACGTCAACAATACTAGATCTGTGCATCTATGTAATTACATGATTAAGAATATCATTCCATTAGGGATTGGTCATTATAAATGATGTTCTGAGGGATCTGACTTTGGTTTCCTGGGGATTTATCTAGAGAGAGGATCTACCTCATTGTCATGAACCTCCTCCTTTCCTTACTTACTTATCGAAATATAATTGTAGATTTCTTTCACATATATTCCCTCACAACAAACAAAATGGAAAACATTACAGTTCCAATTTAATCAATACAATGCAACAGAAAAATCATTCAGATAGAGAATGGACATCGTGCCAGTTCAGATTCAATATGACATCGAAATAAAAGAATAGCCATTCATAATAGAGGGGGGTAGATCAACATATCTGAATCCAATCCGTGGAAAGACAAAGGGACAACCACGTTCCTCCCAACCATAGAATAGGGTAGCCAAAGTCACTTGCCTGATTCACCCCCTAGCCTGACCATGAAACCATGAGGGTGAACTTGGAAACTCCTCCTCAGCAATGTCCTTCGATTCCAATAGTTATCCTCTTACCTCACACTTACTCAACAATGCTCATAACAACAAGGTGATTATGTTTCAGTAATCTCTTATTGCCTCACACTCAAACAACAGTGTTCATAACAGCAAAAGATCTTAGAAATCATTTTCCCAGCATACTTGGCAGCTTCCTGCCTCCTCGCATATGTTATTTTTATTCATTTTTGACCAGGTCTTTTTCCCTCCTTTGGGGATTTTTGCATCTTTCTTAATCCATGATTTTCAGGGGCTGCTAGTGGCCAAATCTCTGATTTTCCACTTGTAATCATCATCCCAGAGATAGTTCCAACTTGTTCCCCACTCATGGAGTAATGGTCAGCTGATTTTTAACCTGGTTGTTCCATTTGTCCTCCTGCAGTTAATATAATTATCCTATTGTGATACAAGTGTCATAGTCAAATAGTTAGTTGAGTCCAAACAGATCTCTTCCCAACAGTCACAGTAATTAAATACAATTATGAAATTCAAAATTCAGAATTTCCATAAATGGAAAAAAAATTCCAGATTCGAATTTGCCAAAAAAGGAAATAAATTTACAGCACACAAAATTAAAAATATTTATTTTGGGGGGATGTCACATCCTTTCCCCCTTCAATAAAATACTATCCTCTGTGTTCGTTCCTTTCCTGGAATAGGATTGGATGAGATTTCTGCAAATCTCCCTCCAATTCCCAAGTGGCCTCCTCAGGACTAAAGTGCTTCCATTACACCTTTACCTGAGTGATGGCTCTGTTCTGAAGTATTATTTCTCTATGGTCTAGAATGCGCAGGGGTTCCACCTGGAACTCGTCCTCGGGTTCTACCTGCACCAAGTTCCAATCAATCATATCAGTAGGGTCATGAATATACTTTTTCAACAAAGAAACATGAAATACATTATGAATTCTTAGATTAGTTGAAAGTGCAAGTTGATATGCTACAGGTCCAATTCGAGCTAGTATCTCGAAGGGCCCACAAAACCTGGGTGCCATCTTGGCACAGTTCCCCAATTTCAGCGAGCTTTTTCAGGCTTTAACCATCAAATAAACATGGTCTCCCACTTGAAATTCCAAGTGTCTTCTTTTCTGATCTGCATAGCTCTTCTGTTTGTACTGTGCTTCATTCAAGTTCTTTTGTACCCTTTTTACCATGTTCTCCATTTCTTGGAGCATCTCTGGTCCAACCATGAGTCTGTCAGTCGGGTTATCCCAGCTAATTGGAGTTGTACACTTTTTGTCGTATAGTATTTCGAAAGGGCTCAACTTGGCTAAAGTTTGGTACCCATTGTTATATGCAAATTCTACCAAGTGTAGGTAGTCTTCCCACTTGTTCGGCTTTGTTCTTACATACATGCAGAGCATATCCTCTTTGATTTGGTTTGTCCTTTCGGTCTGTCCATCCATTTGTGGATGATAACTCGTACTGAAATTCAAATTAGCATTTAGTACTGCAAACAATTCCTTCCAAAAAGAGGATGTGAATTTTACGTCTCTATATGAGATCACCATTTTAGGAATAACATGCACTCTAAAAATTTCTTTCATGAAATTTTCAGCAATGTTAATAGCTTTAAAATTAGACTTTACAGGAATAAAGTGTGCAGACTTACTGAGTTTATCCATTATGAGCATGATTGAATCATTATGTTTCTGAGTTTTAGGCAAACCTGTTATAAAGTCCAACGATATGGTCTTCCATTTCCACTCTGGTACTGGTAATGGTTGTAATAGACCAGCTGGATGCTAGTGTTCGGCCTTAACCTGCTGACAATCTTGGCACCTAGCCAAGTATTCTGCTGCTTCACCCTTCATATTAGGCCAGTAAAATAGTTTTCTGAGTGTTGTTATTGTTTTCTGGTAACCTGGATCGCCAGAATACAATTTATTATGCACTTCATCTAAAATAGTTAATTTTAGCTCTGCTCAATCTGGTATGTAAAGTTTGTTTTTAAATCTTAATAGTCCCTTCTTGTCGATACTTATATCTGGTTTATCTGAGTTTGCGATACTATTTTGGAATTCCACCATTATCTTGGTGTAATTTCCATCATTGATACCTGTTGTCCTTATTCTTTGCTCCAGATCACTTTATGCCTTGCTGATGTTTATCTCAATTAGCCCATGGATTATGTGGCTTAAAGCATCTGCTTTATTTTCCATACCCTTGATATGTCTGACCTCGAAGTCAAATTCTCTCAGGAAGGCTAGCCACCTTGCTTGTCTTGTGTTAATGTCTGGTTGGTTAAACAAATATTTCACCCCGCTATTATCCGTCAATAGTAATAATTTTCTACCCATTATATAGTGTCGCCACATTTTTAAGGCGTGTATTACTGCTATCAATTCCAAGTCATGAGTGACATAATTTCGCTCGTGTTCCTTTAATTTTCAGGACTCATAACAGATCACATACCCTTCCTGAGTTAGAACACCACCTAGTCCCTCTTTACTTGCATCAGCGCATACCGTGAAGACTTTATCTGGGTCTGCTTTTATCTGGGTCTGCTACTTTCAAGATGGGCACCACTGTCAATAACTCCTTTAGCCTGTTAAAATTGTCTTGACACTTTTTCAACCAGTTAAACTTGGTCCCTTTCTTTTGTAATGACATGATAGGGTAAGCCATCTTAGAGAACCCTTCTATAAATCTACAATAATATCTGGTGATTCTCATGAATGACCGGATATCTGCCACATCCTTAGGCACTGGCCATTCCATAATGGCTTTTATCTTTTCTGGGTCTACGACAATACCTTCCGAGGAAATGACATGTCCTAAATATTGTATTTTTTTTTAATAAAAATCACATTTGTCGAATTTTGTGTATAGTTTGTGTTTCCTTAGTGTTTGCAGAACTATTCATAAGTGTTCATCATGTTCCTCCTCCGTTTTAGAATAGACCAGAATATCGTCAATAAATACTACTACAAACTTGTCTAAGTACTGGTTGAAAATGCTATTCATCAAGCACATAAATGTGGTTGGTGCATTAGTGAGTCCGAAAGGTATGACTACAAACTCGTACTGTCTGTATCTTGTTTGAAAAGTTGTTTTGTTTATGTCCTGGTCCTTTATCCTAACTTGATGATATCCGGATCGTAAATCCAATTTTGAGAAGATCTTGGCCCCACCAACTTGATCAAACAGATCAATTATCTTGGGTAAGGGGTACTTGTTCTTAATGGCCACTTTATTCAGTTGTCTATAATCGATACATAGTCTTAGAGTACCGAATTTCTTTTTCACAAAGAGGACTGGTGGTCCCCATGGCTAGACACTTGGTCTGATATACTCTCTATCCAACAATTCCTGTAATTGTATTTTTAATTATGTCATCTCTGGTAGACTCATTTGGTAGGGTGCTTTTGAGATAGGGGTTGATCCGGGTAGTAAGTCTATGGAGAAATCTATCACTCTCCTAGTAGGCAATTCTTGTATCTCATCAACAAACATGTCTCTGAATTCATGTAGGATAACAAAGTCTTCTAACTTGGGCATATCTTCTTTTTTCTAATAGATTCGTTACTTGGATGGCATAAACTTGACATCCCTTTCTAATACATTTCTTGAATTGCATTGCTGAAACTTGTCTGACTGACACATGTTTTGGTATACCTTGGGTTGTTCTAACAGTGCCAAAATTATCTTTATATCTAAGTATCTTTGTATAACAGTCTAGTACTTCTTTGTGTTGTTCCAACCAATCCATCCTGATAATCATATCATAAGATCCTAGTGGTAGGATGTTCAGATTGGTCCTTATCTTTTGACCATCTAAGCTGAACTCAAGATCAAAAATAAAGTTTACTACTTTTCTTTTTGCACCTGTGGCTAGTTGTACAAGCCAAGATTTTTGGTTCTTTTGTTTCTTAAGTTTATTCAGCTCTACTACATCAGGGGTTGTAATGACCCTTTACTTATTAATATGAATAATTTCATAAATAATCCTAAAAATTAGCTAAATTATAATTAATTATTATATAACCTTAATTAATCATATGTTATTAATTAATTATTTTGATTATGATTAGCTGAAGTATGAT
>SNQJ01S0014075.1:33746-48489 GCA_010110895.2 Picea sitchensis
GTCATATTTGGATATGTCGAAGACCCTGCATTTGATGTAAAAGATGTTAAGCAAATCAAGAAATTTTTTGATTGGCCTTTAAAGTTAAACTTTTGAGAAAAACCACAGATAGATCATAGTGCAGTAGAACCAAAGACAAAGGTTACATACCCATTGTAAAAGATTGGAGCCTGAACTATTAAAAGGTTATATATGTTTATGGCCAATACGCTGTACATACTACAAACTAGGGAGAGTACCATAAACTACGCTTTGAATATGAAAGAGATTTAAGACCCTATGCCTTTAAAAATATATATCTACCAGAATAGGACCTGTTATATTTAATCTGGTTGTGGGCATGTTAACACAGTGACCAACGTTTGCAGAACCTAATTGTTGGTGAAAACCACAAGCACTGTCTGTCAGCCTGCGAGCCACTGTATGTTTCATTTTTCACTAGAATGCGTGCTGATACAAACCATATCAACACAGGTCTTAGTTTTGATGGCTAAAGGAACCGAATGCTATTGAACAACTCATGCAAAATAAATTTAATAGTGCAATGATAAACGAAGAATCCTGTTAATTACTCCCTTCGGAGTTGAACCACAACACTAAATAGAGGCAATCAAAGAAGAATCTCCATAAACAATAACAAGAATCTATAAGAAACATGTAGTAAGGCCAACCAATAATCAGTCACTTGATTACAGTGGAGCTTGTGTAACTCAACTCCCAATCATCTCAACAGGAAGGACCCTTTGGCGATCATCAAATCACAACTTTAATTCCTATTTGCCCAGTTTGTAGGAGATAGAATCTAATGTAAAATTATTAAGGCAAATTGTACCTTTGAAGCTTCCAGATTGCAGCTATGTGATTCCAATCTGAAATGAAGACAACAAACCTACAAAGTAAAGAGATGGACAACAGAGAATTGAAGAGGAAGGCAAATCAAGCGCTAACCAATGGATAAAACAGGGCCAAAGAGATCCAAATGATTCGTTCTCCTTTGCTGAGAAGATATTAGTACTTGTGCTGCAGTTTCCTCTCTCCAAAAATAGCAGTATCTTGTCTAAAATTATCAACAAACTTTATGCACAAAAGCAACCCCTTTTCTAAATACATCAATGACAATTCTCTTTAAAGAGGAAACATATTCTCTCCTCAAGACAACGCCTGTATATTTATAAGATTTTCAAGTATATTTATTTACAATTGGTATCACAAACACACACAAAGCCAGCGCCATTTCATACACCAACAACCAACAGACAAGCGAAATTCAACACATAAGTAACCAAAGCCAAGTGCAAGCACCAAGCCTTTCCTTTTCCATGCAAATCATCATTAACAAGTAATTACTGCTTATTAAATCCAAGAATATTCCTATTCAAAAATAGCCATCTCAACTCTAGAGCATAGTAGAACTTTATGGGCCTCAGTGAAAGGCCAGTATTGCCATTGAAATGCAGAGGTAATTCCAAGTAGGTTCTCCTTGAATATCAAGGACTTGGACCCATCTACAACTCCATTTGTTGGCCTTCTGTCATCATCAGCCATTAACAATATCTAAAACGAAATATGAACAAAAGATCAAAACCCTATTCGGCAGGAAGCCACCTTCCATCCAACCCACACTATGCATCGATAAGCTAAAACCCTGGTACATATTGGCTCACTTCAAGAAATTCAACCCTCTATTAATTTGCTTCATTGCATGAAGCATCATAAGCGTGGATAAGCTTAATCGTTGCCATTTACAATACAAACATGGGCAACATAAACTACCAAGAAATGTGTATACTGTTAAAGAGGCTCAGGAAAAATCCAGATTTTCAATCACTGAAAAATTAGAAGCAGAAATGGCATTATAAAGCTGAAAGATCCTCATCATCGCCAACCCATGACAAAATACAGAAAACCCCAGAACATGAAATCCTCAACCGAGCTTCAAAGACTTCCCAGAATACCCATAACGCATACATTTGCCACGGCTTCAACAAAATCAATTTCGGATTTCACTGGTTACACCCAGACCGACTTACCGCCCATCTGAAACGGAAATGAAACCCAGGGAATTGAAAATGAAACGTAGAGGTCCAGAAAGACGCTGAAACTGAGATTTTGTTGCATCTCAAAACATCGTATAACCCATGAGAGTTGCGGCCGCATACATAATGGTACATATCGTAAAGCTGCAAATTTTTTTTGAATTAATCACAGCAGCGCCAACACCTGCGCCAACACCAAACCCCAAAGCCGCGACCTTGGTCACCTCTTTAACCCGTACAATGCGTGCATTTCCATGGCTGCGCACCCACAGGGGTCGTGCCTCTGAAACCCTAATACCAAGAACAAATGGGCCGCGCCCTTCTGGAACTATCAAGCAGCAAGAGTCCCTGCACCAATACACAAAACAAGGGTCAGCACGAAACAAAGAAAGTCAAAAGAAAAGAGATGAAGCGCACAAGGGAGTTTAGTGTGCTCTATGCGTCCTGAAGTTTAAACTCCAAACCGCATCTTAAACCTGCAACCTGTAAACAAGAAACCATGGCGGCAGAGGTAGGGTGAGGCTGCCTTATGGATAGCTAACAAGGAAAACAAACAAGTAAACTATTAGGGTTAGATTAGAGTTAACCTTCTATTTCGGGAATGGAGGAGGGAGGCACGTGGAGAAAGCACTCATGCGGAATCCAGCGTTCATCTCAATTTAAATAATTATTAATTTAAATTGTAATGATATTGTTAATTTATCCTATTTTGATTCTATATGGTATTAATATTTTAATTAATTTAATTTGTTTTATATTTAATTTATTAAATTTGTTGTTTTAATTTAAATTATATTCTTTCATATATATAAAGATTTGGCACAGAGTTATATATATTTATTATATATTTTATATATCTATAAAGCCTAAATACAAAATGAATTATATATATATTACGAGAACCTAAAGGTTTTGGGTTCGATCATTGCGCTCCACTTTTAATTCATCCATGACGTGCCACCATACCCCAAAGTCAATCGAGAGCATTAATGCCAGAGCCTCAGTCATCAAAGTAGTTATCAACATCTTCCACACAAGGTGCCAAGAGGAGATTCCTAAAAGTAGTTTGGGTGTTCCTTGTTCAGGCTCTTTCCTTCGTCCTTCTCCTCGATCTTGTTTTGCTTGGCCATACTTATGTTCGAGTTGCACTATATTACCGCCAGCAGAGGAAACATAGCAAATAATCCCAATTCCTAAACCTTGTCTTCTTCTCCCAGGATATTGATATGAACTGAACCAAATAATTGATCACGGTTTCTATGAGAAGCAGAGGAATGTCGTATTTTGTTCTATCCTTCCGCCTCTCTCAATTTCTTCTTATTTCTCAGCCTTCCAATGGGGGTGGACAAACATCAAACCAAAAGAATAATAATGAATATGTATTTAGGAATTCTCAAGTAGAGCCCGTAGTGTTGTGCTGAGAATTAAACCCATTACCAGGACTAAGATCTAGCAGCCTTCACGCTTGAGAACGATGTATCCAGAAACCAAGTAGTTGTTGTATCAATTTACTCCCATTGAATGTCATCATCTGAGCATTGACTCACAAGACCATCAATGTTGAACCCCAAATTTTAGGATGCCCTTGGAATAATTTGGCAGCCGTATGATTCAAACCACAGATCTTTGGCATGCCCTCCATTAAATTCTCTTTATTTTTTTATTATTACGAATCGGAGTGTACCCATTGTAGTTCACCACCGTCCTACATTTCCCAGTTCACTTTATATAGACAGGCAATCGCACGTTCATATAGTCATTCTATATTTCCAAATATTTGAGGCTTTGTATTACCAACCCCCTAAAAGTGGAAGCGATGAGATAGTACATACTTATTAAGATTTTTTCTCTTAACCTACACCTATGATCTTTGTGCTTTCTTAGCCTTTTTAACCCAAATGGTCATTGCTATGTAATATAGCGACATACATTTATTAAGAGTGAAAGTATGGTATAAGGCCATGAACATAGGTTTTGAATCACGGAGAAGCTAGGGTATGTACACCTCTTACATTAGACTGGTAGTCAAATTGATGCATGGAGGTAGTCCTTGCCTAGAAGCAGGGGGCCTCATACGTCAATTTTGTGTTTGGCTAGGATGTGACCTTAAATGAGATAATTATTATTATTATTATAAATAATTATGAAGCGTGAGTTAATTAACACACATGTAAGTGTTGTTAGTGTAGATATGTGCCTGATTTGCAGTATATGTCATTATGTTGATGAATCAATGTCTTCCCAACATAGAAGCATAGAGTGTCATGTCACATGAATGAATAGAGCCCTAAATATTGAATTGTATCACCACCATCCAACATATGATTTTTTTATTATTGGTATATTTAGGTGGAATTACTTGGTGCTCATGTTTATCAGTGAGTTATGAAGATCACATGCATACATGTTATAACTTATAACTAACTTTGTTCTTGTCTCCCAAATAGTGTTATTTGGGTAGAAAAATCATGTTCAACATTTTTCAATTTTAGGTTTAGATTATTAATACATTAGGTGACAATGAGAATTTGAGTTGGTTTGAACAAAGTACCACACAGGATAGTGACTTGCAATGTATGAGAGGGTGAGGTGTGGGAGTGGTGAATGCACATAAGGGATTAATTTACATAGTGATGGTTATGATGAGTAGATGATGGCCTTGGGACTAAGAACTCCAAACCAAGGCTTAGTGCATGTCGGTGGGAAGTTAAACAGCAAAGAAAAAGAAAAACTACGAAGAGCAATACTTATCTGTTTTTATAAGAGACAACATCCTCAGAGAACATGTTGATTTCTTATTACTTATCTAGAAATGAGAGGGCAGGATTCACGTGCCAAGAATAGTGTCCCAACCAAGAAGAAAGGAGGGACTTAGATTTTTTGCATGTCTTGCAACAAGAACATTATCACAAGAGCACAGAGAGGCACTGAAAAATTAGTTGTCTAGTTGTAGTGATGAGTGACTAAGAGGAATGGTATAACAATTATTGAATGTCAGTAAGGTTAGTTAGGGAGAGACAAGGGGTGGTAAGAAATTAATACCCCACTCTTATATGAATAGTTGTACATGTTTCTAGAATTGATGAATGATCTGGTAATTTTTGTAAAGGAAAAGAGGGCGAGATCCTTATATTTGTGTATAGACTATAGGGACTTGAACCGTTCTTCAGTGAAGCAATTACCGATGCAGCAATTGATGATATCTCTGATGGATGAAAGGAGCGGTATTCTCAAGAATCGATTCGTCGGGGTATCATCGATTAAGGATTAAGGAAGGTGATATCCCATAAAATGCCTTTCGAACTCGGTTTGGACTTTATGAGTTTGTTGTAGTACCTTCGGATTGACCAATGTGCCGGTATTCATATGGAGCCTCATGAGCGGGCATTCCACGGAAATGCTTAGACCGTTTTGTACAAGTCTTTTGGGTGTATCCTCATCCCCTATTCCAAGAATGAAAGAGAAAAAGAGGAACACTTAGAGAATAGTGTTGTCACACTAGAAGAGAACAATGTGTAAATTTGTGAAGTGTTCCTTCTTCCAAAGAGATCCACTATTTAGGTCATATCATTTTATTGAAGGAATCACCGGTGGACCAAAGGTAAAGGCCATTATGGAGTGGTCGGTGCGAAAAATGCATGAGGTGAGAAGCTTCATGGGGCTAGCGGGTTATTCCCAGAGATTTGTAGAAGGATTCTCAAAATAGTGAAACCCATCACCGCACAGCAAGGGAAGATTGAGATATGAATGGACGGAAGAATATTGTGGGGCATTCATTGAACCCAAGGTTACTAACTAGTACCAATTCTATGAAGCAGATGTGGAAAAAGATTTCACGGTCTGAACGGATGCCTCGAAGAAGAAAGGGTTGGGGCCGTGCTAATGCAATATGAAGGAGTGATAGCTTATCGTCCAGAAAGTTGAAGAAACATGAAGATTTACACATGACTCATGATTTAGAGTTAATTTGTAATGCTAGCTCACGACTTTGGGCACTACCTTGTTGGCCGAGCAGGCTCAAAACAAATCATCAAGAAGTTCAAAACATCTCTTCCTCAAGAGATCACGAGCATGAACAAAGCTGATGGAGTGAGTTTGTGAGTGAGTGCGATTTTGGTATGTCGTACATCAGGGGAAAGAGGAAAATGTGGTAGCATATGCCTTGGGGAGACCACGAATCTTCCTTGGTACCCTTAAAGGTCAATATAGAGGCGATGTGTTGGAACAACTCCAAGGAGGCAGTTGGTATTTAAAAGTTACCTCAAACCTACAGTGGGAAGTGATTAGATCCAAAAGTCGAAGGATATAGTCTGGAAATAGACGAGTTGTTAAGATATCAAGGAAGGATATACATTCACGAAATGGGGATATTTGAAGTATCATACTAAAGGAATCCCATAAAGAACTTTATTATGAGCATTACGAAGGTGTGTGAAAGATGTCTGCAGCGAGATATGAAGAAGCTCTTCTTTTGGGTAGAAATGAAACGCGATGTGGTCCATTTAGTCACCAAATGCCTAGAGTGTCAATGGTGAAAGCCGACCACCATCACCAGCAGGCCTCCTACAACCATGATATTCCTATGTCCAAGGCAGAAGTCATCTGTATGGATTTTGTTGTGGGGTTACCACTCATCCATAGACACAATGCCATTCTTGTGATAGTGGATGGGATTAACCAAGAGTGCTCATTTTATTCGGTCAAGACACTTACGATGTCCTTGATGTGGCACGTGTGTTTTAAAGTGAGGTTATCCGTTTTCATGGAATACCTAAGAAGATCATTTTAGGCAGGGGACTCAGATTCACTTCTAGGTTTTGGACAAGTTCTGGTCATTAGGAATTTCGAGTTGAACTTAAGCATAGCTTATCATCTAGAAACAGATGGGAAGATTGAGAGAGTAAACCAAGTCATGGAAGACATGTAGGATGTATGTAATGGATAATCGAGGTCGATTAGGACAAGTATAGTCTAGGATCTGCTTCTTGGGAAGATGTTGAGACATTTCGACAAGATTATCCCTCACTATTTTATGACCACCTCGAGACATGTTTCTCAAAGGTGGATAATATCGTCAACACCACCTTTGACTTAGACATCCAGGACTAACTGAGGACTATATACTTATTTTTCTAGTCACGTTAGTGACCAAATACTCTTAAACTTTAAAATTTATGAACTTTTATGAATCTTTTAAATGTTATTTGATGATGATGTATATGATGCGATACACTGTACATGTAAAATTTTATGAATGTTTTAAATGTTATTGATGATGATGTATCGATCTATTATGTGAATGAAAACTTTATGAATATAAATGTTATTGATGATGATGTATATCTTGCGACACATTGTGAAATGTGAAATTAATGAATGTTAAAATGCTATTAAGATGATGTTGGATGTATGCAATCTAATTTGTAAATGATAATATTGTGAATGAATGTTGAAATTGAATTGAGATATTGTGAGATCTATTTCTAATTGAAAAAAAAAAAAAACTTTGATGTTAACTTATCGGTACATGGATACCAAAGTGAAATGATACTAGTATGCAATTACATGATGATAGTACATAGAAATGTATGAGTTTGTGTTAGGACTAATGCGGTTATAGGCTATGAAATAGCCAGGAATAATGATGATGAAAGTGTATATCTGGATCAGCGTAGAGAAAAATTATGGTATAGATATTGTATTTGGAAATTTATATTGGTTTTGGATTATGATATGTGGATCAGGTGCATGATTTGAATAGCGACACTACAAAACCAAATAAGCGATGACAAAACCTCCAACAACGGTGTCCTTGTAAATTCCATTGTAGGGTGTTGATACTGGATTGATAGGAGGGTGGAGGCATTTTACCATGTCCTCCATTATAGGGTGGGTCATCGTAAGGGTGGACCCTAGACCCGATTAGGAGGAATTAGAGCATAGTGTATCCTCAGAAACACAGTCTTGGGAGGGCAGTCTTTGGTTCCACGCTCCCAGTGCGTGTGATGAGGAGGCATGGGTTATGAAGCTTAGTGAGATGTGACACTTCCACTTACAGGGTTCTATTTGTAGTTAGGTGATTATGGCAGCTCAAAATAGTCTAGCAGAGAGAATGGATAGGAATGAGTTGAAGTAGGTTAAGGGAGAGGATAGAGTAGAATAGTTGAGACTATATGGAGATCTGTCTTGTGGAGAGATTGATGAAGAAAATGTATCTATGAAAATTCATTATTATGTAACTAAACCAGAATTGTTTAAAATGAAATTTTAGACAAATAATTGTAATTCAAAATTCTCACACAATTAATTGATGGTTGTCTTTTATAAAGACTGAATCTTGCTGTCTGGATTGGATGCATACATAAAATACTAAAGGGTGACAATTTGATTATTAGTACATGTATGAGAATTGTATGTACTAGCTACATACATCTCTTGTACATATACACTAGTATGTATGAGCTTCCTTGACTTACTTACTAATAATGTGGGTTACTTGTTATGAATGTGAACCTTGTTCTTGTTCTTTGTACCATAAGATACCTTAACTTAGGACAGTTTTCTGAAAGGTGGGTGTATGTAATGACCCTTTACTTATTAATATGAATAATTTCATAAAATGTCTAAAATTAGCTAAATTATAGTGGTATTATATAACCTTAATTAATCATGGTATTAATTAAGTATTTTGATTATGATTAGCTGAGTATGATTAACTCTTTAATTAGGGTTAATGAATGATTAATTATTAAGTGAGTCATTAATTGATTAAGTATTAAATTAATGGTTAGTGATTAATTTGATTATTAATTAATTAATGGTTAATGATTAATTGATTAATTAATAATTGATTAATTAGAAACATTAAACAAATAGGGGAAAATAAAATATGAGTTAAATGGGTTACGTATCCCAAAAGGGATAACATAACCCATACATTAAAGGGAATAATATTTAGCAAAAGGATAAGAGCATTAAATAGAAATAAATGAATGGATAAAGAATTAATTAGGGATAAAGGTGTTTGGTGGAGGAGTGAATGTTCGGGAAGGTGAAGGAGGCATAATGGAGGAGAAGGATTATGGAGAGGGATTGCATAAGGGAGGAGAAGGATTATGGAGAGGGGGATTTTTTTTTCATTCATGCATTTCACGGGAGAGGAGATTTTGGGGAGTATTGGGACAGAGTTAGTTGACAGTGGGATTTACAGTGCACCGGGGCTGGGAGGTTTTGGGCTTGGAGGGCTAGGACATCCATTGATGTCCTAGGGCTAGGCGTACTAGTCGGTAGGGTGGCTGGTTTTGGGGTGTTCTAAGGAGCAGGTTCAAGCGAAGGTTCAAGCTGCTGCAGATAGTAGCATCAGAGACAGGTATTTAAACTCAAAATTGTGAATTGTTTACTTAAATTTAATATTTATTGCCAAATTTTATTTACGCAAGTATGGAGATAGTTTTGCAAATTATGAAAATTATACTTCTTAAAAGCTTACAGAAATTAAGTAATTTGGTAGAAATATAAGTGTCTTTACGAATCTGGTCTTTACATCTATATAAATGTCTTTACAATTCTAGGCACTACAGGAGTAATATAACTTAACATAGCTCCAGGGTCAATTAAAATAGAAATTCGAGTTTCATGGATTTTACCTTCGATCTCTACCACCGAGGACTGGTGGTCAGCTTGTCGACCATCTATGGCTACATTTATCCAATGCAGACTTCTGCCCATGTCGCCCACTGTCGAGGCTTCCTACAGATTGTGAACAACAGTTCTATTTGCTGCAATTAAATGTGGACAGTTCCTCCTTAGATGAGTCTCTCCACCCTCCCAACACTTTAATGGTTCGCGGGAGTTGTCCCCAAACCTCTTCCTTCCCAGGTTTACCGATTTACCGCTACCTTGCATATTCGGATGATTGGACTAAAGATCCTTCCTTGGGAAACTTTTTGCTTCATTCCGATAAGTAGCTGGCTGGTATCCCTTCTTCTGCTAGTTTATTCCATATTGCTTCTTATCCTTCCAGGTCTTGGGAAACTCTACCTGATGTTTATACAGGTCATAGCACATTCATGCTTTCCTGAATGCCTCACTCAAGGATTTGAGGTTGTCAAACTCAATTCTGTCCTTGTAGGACTATGGTAAACAGCTTAAGAATCGTTGGATTTTTACCTTATCCTCCTGGATGTATGGTACAAACCTTAGTAGTTCCAGAAATTTATTTGTAAGGTATTCCATTGTCATTTGTCCGAGTCATAACTCATAAAATTCTTTCGTCTTCCTTTCATAATATATTTCAGAAAGGTATTTTTTCTTAAAATACTTCTTAAAGTCGGACCATTCCAATTGTTTCTCCTTTAGGCCCTTGGCCAATTTCAGGTCCTGCCACCAAATGTTGGCCTTCCCCTCTAGATTGTAGATGGCCATTCTGACCTTCATGTTGTTGGAATAGTTGTAGATTTGGAAGTGTTTTTTGATGTCCAACATCCATGCCTCAGCTTCTTCTCCTATCCTGGATTATCCATCAAAAGTAGTTGGTTTAATGTTTTTAAATTCTCCTTCAAGGTGTTCTATTTGTTTTCTTTTTCTGTCTGGTATGGTTTTGTCTTTAGTTGAAGGTGTCCCTTCAAACAAACTGTCTCCTTTTTATGTTGTTTCACTAGAACTCTTGGAGGCCCTTTCGTTGACCCTTTCCTCATGGTTATCATCTTTTACGATTTTCTTGGTTACTATACTACGCAGCAGGACTTCATTTATCTCTTTCTATTCATGTTGTTCCTTCTTCAATTTTTCATTGTCGGCCTTGAAAACCTGTAGTTCAACAATAAGGTTCCTCATTGTTTCCAACACCCCCATGGGTGAGATTCCATCACTATTATGTCTTGGATCTCCAGGAGGTCCTTGTTGTAGATTTTCTTCCACCCTAATTTCTGCACCTTCTTAAGCTGCCATCAACACAAAACATAAAATCTTTTTGTTTGTAGTCCACAAGATTTATTAGTTTTCTCATAAATCAGTATATATACTAAGAAATTAATGTGGCCCTGTTCTGGCCCAGTGTTGTAACTTTTGCTATGATACCATATGTAATGTACCTCAAAAACTGTCACAAAAAAAAAAAAAAAAATGTATGTACAATTATCCTTAAATAGTTTCAAGATTCAAGCAATTAAGTCTTTTGTTACAAAGTTTGAGTCTGAAAGTTTGTTAGAAACCTTACTATCATTGATTGTATTTACTATGCAACTTAAAATTTCCTACCCGACGATACAATAAGTGTATACTCTTCACTTCAATTTTTATCTAAGATCCTGTAATTTATAATTACCTTTCCATCTATTTGTACCTATAACACTACCACAATCTTAACAATACAACTTCGGGATTTTATGTCCAATTCCCTACATAAAAAAAATATCACCATATGTTGCAATATAAACGACTTGTAATACAGTCAGTTACTTCCATACCTCTATCTGTAATTGAATTCTCTCCAACATTGTTTTATTGGTCCTGCTCACTACACTATTAGAGTTGTTTATATAACAAACATTCCTACCATGTTCCCACGGTTTTGTGAAGAAACAGAGGATAATCGGGTTTCATTGATCACAAGTGTCGAACAAGACAAAGGACCCTATTGTTTTTTGAAATCCGAAATACGAAACAACTGTGGTCCAATATTTTGGGGTTTCGGGATTCGTGGTTTTGCGAATACAAGAGTTAGACATCAATACACAATTTTTCCCGAAATTGAGAAAAGATGTTGAGCACTTCGGGGTTTTGAGATTTCGTGAACACATAAGTCAATCATCAACACAGAACAACTCCCGACAATGTGAAAGGTGATCAATACTTCGAGAATTCGGAATTCAGGATTTTGTGAATGTAAGTGCCCAAACAACAACATATTCAAACCTCCAAAATGCGAAAAAAATGAAGGGTGGGTCCCGCACTTCGGGATTTCGGGGTTCGGAACTTTGCGAGTTTTGGTGTCCAAACATCGACATAAACAAATCTTCGAAATGAGAAAAGGGAAAAGGTGAGACCCGCATTTCAGGATTTTGGGGGTTCGGGGTTTCATGGTTTTCATACTCAACATACAACAATTCCTGTATTACGAAAAGGAAGGAAGTAATATTTCAGGATTTTGGGATTCAGAGTTTCGGGGTTTCCAAAGCTCGACCACAACACAAAACCACTCTCGAATTCTGAAAAGGTGAAAGGATGTACGACAGCACTTTGAGATTTCGGGATTCGAGGTTTCGGGGTTTGCATCTACCAAACAACAACACACTATAACTCTTGAATTCTGAAAAGTGAAAGGATGTAGGACAACACTTCGGGATTTCGAGATTCAGGGTTTCGGGGTTCGCAACTACCAAACAACAACACCCTACAACTCCCGAACTCCGAGAAGTGAAAGCTTCAAGGTTTCAAATGCCAAACATCCAACATAAGCAAAATTCCGAAAAGATGCAAAAAGGAGAAGGTGGGACTCGCATTTCAGGGTTTTGGGGTTCGGAACTTCGTGAGTTCAAGTGCCCCAAACCTCTTACGTAACCAACTTCTGAAATGCAAAAAGGTGAAGCTTTGGGGTTTCAAATGCCAAACATCCAACATAAACAAACTTCTGAAAAGATGCGAAAAGGAGAAGGTGGGACCCGCATTTCCGGGTTTCAGGCTTCGGAACTTCGTGAGTTCAAGTGCCCCAAACCTATTATGTAACCAACTTCTAAAATGCGAAAGGGAAAGCTTCGGGGTTTCAGGATTTGGAACTTTGCGAGTTCAAAATCCATACATAATTATACACGAACCTCCGAAAGGCGGAAAGATAGTTGCACTGAGTTTTTCCTCACAGAATTCTAAAAGCCTAAGGTCTTAAGAATTTCCCATGCACAGAAGGGTACAAAGGATAAAACTTTTTGTATAAGGTAAATTCCATAATATTTACTTAGAGCCTCTTTTAATCAATGCATTAAACATCAACAATACTAGATATGTGCATCTATGTAATTACATGATTAAGAATATCATTCCATCAGGGATTGGTCATTATAAATGATGTTCTGAGGGATCTGAGTTTGGTTTCCTGGGGATTTATCTAAAGAGAGGATCTGCCTCATTTTCGTCTCCTTTCCTTACTTACTTGTCGAAATATAATTGCAGATTTCCTTCACATATATTCCCTCATAACAAACAAAATGGAAAACGTTACAGTTCCAATTTAATCGATACAATGCAAAATAAAAATCATTCAGACAGAGAATGGACATCATTCCAGTTCGTTTTTAATATGACATCGAAATAAAAACACAGCCATAGAGAGGGGTAGATCAACATATCTGAATCCAATCCGTCGGAAGACAAAGAGAACATCCACATTCCTCCCAACTGTAGAATAGGGCAGCCAAAGTCACTTGCCCGATTCACCCCCTAGTCTGACCATGAAACCATGAGGGCGAACTTGGAAACTCCTCCTCAACAATGTCCTTCGATTCCAACAGTTATCCTCTTGCCCCACACGCACTCAAAAGTGCTCATAACAACAAGGCGATTTTGTTTCAGTAAGATATTCTTGCCTCACACTCAATCAACAGTGTTCATAACAGCAAAAGAACCCAGAAATCCATTTCCCAACATACTTGGCAGTGTCATGCCTCCTCGCATATGGTATTTTTATTCATTTTTCCATCGGTCTTTTTCCCTCCTTTGGGGATTTTTGCAGCTTTCGTAATCCTTGATTTTTAGGGACTGCTAGTGGCCAAATCTCTGATTTTCCACTTGTAATGATCAGACCATAGGTAGTTCCAACTTGTTCCCCACTCATGGAGTCATGGTCAGCTGATTTTTAACCTGGTTGTTCCATTTGTCCTCCTATAATTAATATAAATATTTTGTTGTGATACAAGTCTCATAGTCAAATAGTTAGTTGACTCCAAACAAATCTCTGCCCAACAGTCACAGTAATTAAATACAATTATTAAATTCAAAATTCAAAATTTCCATAAATGGAAAAAAATTCCAGAATCGAATTTGCCAAAAACGGAAATAAATTTCCAGCACACATAATTAAAAATAATTTTTTTGGGGGGATGTCACATCCTTTCCCCCTTCAGTATGACACTGTCCTCAGTGTTCGTTCCATTACTGGAATAGGATTGGATGAGATTTCCGCAAATCTCCCTCCAATTCCCAAGTGGCATCCTCAGGACTAAAGTGTTTCCATTGCACCTTTACCTGAGCGACGGCTTTGTTCCGAAGTGTTATTTCTCTCCAGTCCACAATGTGTAGGGGTTCCACCTAGAACTCTCCCTTGGTTTCCACCTGCACCAAGTTCCAATCAATCATATGAGTAGGGTCATCAATATACTTTTTCAACAAATAAACATGAAATACATTATGAATTCTTAGATTAGCTGGTAGTGCAAGTTGATATGCTACAGGTCCAATTCAATCTAGTATCTTGAAGGTCCCACAAAACCTAGGTGCCATCTTGGCATAGTTCACCAACTTCAGCGAGCTTTTTCGGGCTTTGACCTTCAAATAAACATGGTCTCCCACCAGGGATGATTTTAAGGATGGAAATTTATTTTAAAATGTTGAAACCTTGGTGAATCTTACTAATCCTTCATATGCCAACTATAAATGTTTGGCGATATTTTTGTAAAAATATTCAAATTTCTAAGGATTTTATATAGTTTTTATAA
>SNQJ01S0014075.1:54097-68647 GCA_010110895.2 Picea sitchensis
CTTTTGAAAATTACTGATTGATAGTGTATCGTGAATTTAATAAAGTTTATGATGGTTTATTAGCAAATTAAATTTAATACAAATTTAATACAGTGTTAGTAGGTCTAATGGTTAAGAAAATATGTTTTTTCCTCCTCTCTTGAGAAATTTTGGAGGAGTTGGCAATATATACTAGCAAACCCTTTAAACCCTAACATCCAACTACTTCATGACCTAGTTGCAGTTTGCGGCTGCCATGACTTAGTAAGTGCCAAAAGTTTTCCTCATTGTGGGATGCCTTCAGATTAGTTTGGTTCTGTTGAATGCCTTAAATTATAATAATTTTTCTTCTAGATCGATGATGCATTACATTTACCTCACAGTGTTTGCTCTTACTCTTAGATTCCGGAGAAATTTTATATTTCAATTCCCTCGGTATTCGAAATTTCATAAAAGTACAGTGAGTGGCTTGTATCGTTTATTTTAATCCGAAAAGGTTTTATAGCGTTACTTATATTTCGTGATGTTCAAAGTTTGGTGTCTAAGGTAGCACTCTCATATAGGAATTATTCTGGAATGACATCTATGAGAATCTTGAAACCGAGATCCATGAATGTCTTGTTTTCGTAATTGTGTAGATGAATTCATGATCGTCGCCTAAGTCGTTCTTCGGTCACTATGCTGTCAAAATTGCCAAGTCCGAGATATCCATTATATGTCGCTCACACTTATTTGATCTTCTGGTTATTGGGAGCGGATGGGACCATAAATAGATGATTAATGATCTAAGATACACCACCTGCTACCATTTTCAGTATGATGTGCGAAGGTAATGATCTAAGATACATGACGTGCTATTGTGCCCTCAAATACAAATCTGGATGCAAGTTAGGCCACGTGGTTGCGGGACTTGCAAGTTCCACTTCATATGAAGAGTAGCAATTCCACCCCCGCTAACAAATTTTCCAACACTACAGTTCATGTCCTCCATCAACCCAGGGTTGATGATGAAGACGAAGATGGGCTAACTACGTTACATTATGAGCTCTATTCCTCATAGCCTGTCGTCCATAGTTTTGATCCAGGATTGATGGTAGTTCCTCCTATCTCTCACACAAAGGACGTGCAGGATATTATAGGTTGGTTCAATTTGGTGCTTCATAGCACGCACAACTATCCTCACCATGTCAGCAACTATGTCAGTAGCTGGTGCAGAAAATGGTGGTCTATAACAAACATCTGCAGGCCCATTTGTTATACCGAAACAATATTATGGGATATCTCCAGCTCAAGTTCATGCTTGGTCTCCGGATATGGGTTTGTTATTTTTCTTACGGGAAAGCAATTGCCCCGGTTCGAGGAGGAATAGGTCACGATATCAAATCTTTCTAGACAAATATCCACATATATTCCTCTCCCCTAGCTGATCATCGTCGTTGTTCCTAGTCCTCAGATGCAGCAACATCAAAAACAGGTTGGACCTACCGCAACGACTCCATGGATGTATGGGCCTTACAGAGTAGCACTCCAGGAGTTTATGGTAACCCTTCTGGGCCTCCTCAAACTGACATGTCAGGAAATCCTGCACCACCTGCACCGCTACTACCTTGTCCACCTGGCATGGTGTCTTTAGGATATCAACATTTTTGACTTCCTCCGCCAAATAGCCAACAATTTCGACTTATGGCTCAATGTATACCGCTGCCAAACATTGAAACAAATCCATCTGTTCAACCACAACCTCTAAAGTATCCTCCACAAATACAACATTTGCCTCCACGTGTAGGGAAACAACAACAAACTCTGCTCCTGGTACATCAGCAAGCAGACAGACTTCCATCACAAAACATTGATCGTACATTACTTATCCGGCGGCCCAATACCAGCACCCGCACTCTCAGTTTTTCCTTCAGCACTCTCTACGCAGAACTAGATTCCATATCATCCTCTTTCCTTACAGGTTACGCAACAATCCATCTTCTGTCTGTTATTATCTGTTCCGGCCATAAGCACTCCACCAACGCTCCTCTTCCCGTTGATCATCATCTGCTAGCACATACACAGTCAAATTCAAACTGCTCCCGTGTCTCTCCTAAATTGGGAGATTCGCTACATGGTAAACATTCTTGATAAGACCTTTTATAAACGAGAGGAAAAGGTGGACTTCCATTTACGTTGATAACATTTTGCGGGAACATAATCTTAGATGAATTTTACCAGATATGAATAAACAAAAGGTTAAGCTTCTTAAAGAAGGTGAGATATGAATAAATGAAAGGTTAAGCTGCTTAAAGAAGGTGAGGCTGAGACAACGAATCTCCTCATTCATATATATATATATAACCAATTTTACCAAGTTTTTAGGGTACATTTTCAACCTAATCACATGACTTGACTAAGAGGCATTATAACAATATATAGTTATTAATAGGCATTAATATTTATTAAGAGATTACCATATATTCTAGGAAATATAGTTTTATTTTTAACTATATAAATTAAACCCAATTGACATGAAGTATATTAGTATATAAGTCTATCTCAAAAACAATTTTATCGAGTTTAAATAATATAATTAAGATTGTCAAGTTTCAATTGCAAATTTGATTAATATTTCTTAAGAGATTAACATTTGGGAAACGTAGATTTATTTTTAACTATATAAATTAAACCCCATTGACATGAAGTATATAAGTCTATGTCAAAAACAATTTTATTGAATTTAAATAATTCAATTAAGATTTTCAAGTTTCAATTGCAAATTTTAACACATATATTCAAAGCTCAAATGGAATGGTGTGGATTTTGTATTGACATTCTTTCAAATTTTATAGGAAATTCCACAACATGGGAATACTAAGATGTTAAAGGCAAAAAAATAGCTTATAAGTGGATTGATTCAACTTGCTTGTAATCATATATAAGAAAGCTATCACTTTCTCATTATAATACACTCTAGTATAGCTTAGTTAGAACCAAGGAGTCACTAAGAGCATGGAAACCATACAATGATTTTCAGCCACCATTCCCAGCCATCATATGGAAGTGTCACATGGAAAATTTGTACAGTCATACAAAATCATATGGATATGTACGAAACTACTCAAAAAAATGTTATAAAGATTGATTTACAACACAAATTAGTCTAAATTCTTAGTTTTCAATCCTTTCAAAGTTGAAAAATGGGAGGAATAAACTTGCAGGGCCATTGAAGTGGTAGGTGCCACTTTGAAAAATTAGTATCTGTAACCTTCCGGGGCCATTTTGAGGCATCAAATGACATATTTTGATGTTAAAACTTTTCAAGCATAGCATGAAACCCATGAATCTATTCTACGTATTGAGAGATTTCAAATTGTGCAAAAAAGACATCAATTGGAGCTTCTATGGAAAAGTTATGCCTCTCGCAAGTTGAGCTATTGAATTGACCACCATGGTACAAGAGGATTCCACGCGACATTTTAGTCACACATATGGGGCTAGCCGCTTATGTATTTTCAAGAATATTCTAGAAGGTTCCAAACCCTATCACAATTGAGGGTTGATGAAGTAAAAAACCTAGCCCTAGATGGTTATTGGGCTATGTTAAATACAAGGCCACTAGGAGGGGAAGCGGTGTAATGTCCCTTTCCAAATAGAAGCTCCAAAGAGGAGGCTTAATGGTCTAAACCACCCCGTTAGACTATAGCCAGGGCCAAAGAGGGGTAAACAGGGTTACTAGAGGTCACTCCAGTTACAGGTGTTATATTCGAAAAGTGACATTGAGCTAAAAAGGGTTAAAAGCGTTTCTAAGTCATTATGAGCTAAAAATAGAAGTCAACAGTGAATTAGGGTTTTAGCAGTGATTTAGGGTTTTGGAAGTCAACAATGAATTAGGGCTTCAACATGATTTAGGGTTTTGGAAAGCTATAAACGAAGAGTCAGCGACCTAATTCATCATTATGCAGATTATGACTTGTCATTGAGGAGAAGAGGCTCATCTCAGGAGAGATAGTTCAGTGTATTCTAGGAGGAAGACACTAGTTGGTTGAATTCGGTGTTGGAAGACACACCCTAGTCACCGGGAAGATCATTCAGGTCTTCCATCATTCTTCATTGATTCCACAGTGCTCCCATATTCTGGGTATTATCTTTTAGTTGCTTATTTGTATTCCGGCTAAGATCCTTTTGTCTTTTGATCTAGCCGAGTGTTTTTATTTTATTCATCCATAGTTGCTTATTTGTATTCCGGCTTAGATCCTTTGTTTGTTGATCTAGTTGAGTATTGTCAGTTTATTCAGCCGCATTCGGCCATTTTGTAATCCAAAATGATATCATAATACAAACTTTGCAGTCCTTTGTCGTGTTTATTATTTGTATGATCATTTATATGATGTAAACCTTTGATCCTACACACACATGAGCAACGTTTCCTAGACTAGCCAAGTAAGGAGCATTACAGTGGTATCAGAGCTTTAGTCCTGCCAGCCTGTGACTAAGGACAATGACTGCAGTAGAAGACCCAAAGGGTCGTGAGCATGTAGGTGATCAATATGTCACTTACAACAGGCATCAGGAAAGAAGGCATAGGCCCAATTTTCCCCTTTTTCCTCCTAGCTCAGAGGAAGAGGAAGAGGCACACAGAGAAGAATAGAGAGGGGCAGACCGTGAGGCTAAATGCAAGGTAGAGAGGATGCTAGGAGACATATATGAGCGACCATAGGGCATTCGTAAGGCTCCCGTAGATCCAGAGGCATCTTTTGTGCAAGTTATAAATGATATGTTAGCTAGTCAATGGACCATGTCTCATTCCTTGGCACAGGTGGTTGATAGATTGGCTAGAGTGGGCACCCCAGATACACAAGTCCCGCATGTAGCATAGGGGTACTCGGGAGTAGGGAGTAGATCCCAGTCACCCTCTCACACATACACCTCTGCGAGTAGGATTCCCAGACCCTTGTTTCCTAGTTTCCAGAGGGCACCCCTAGTAGCAACACCGCCACCGATAGAACAGAGGCCACCCACTCATGTTAACGACATTGCAGAGTATAGGAGGGAGTACGCAAAATTGGGTCATGACTTCCATCGGGACATGACATTAGTCAAGTACTGTGGACTCAGACTTAGGAACCATTCCAGAGAGCCGCAGAGGGGAGGACCACAACAACAGTAGGGGAATAACTTTGATTTCGTCCGAAAAGTTGGGAAACTCACCATCCCTTCTTTCAACGGATCATCCAAATACATCGCCAGAGCTTGGGTATAGAAGCTAGACATGTATTACAAGCTCAACCAAATGACCGAGACAAAGGCCATCAGTTTCACGACTTTACACTTGGAGGGTGAGGCACACGAGTGGTGGTATCATGGACTGGTCACATTGGGTCACAGTCACATCACCTCCTGTTAAACATTATTTTCATCATCCCTATGACCGTTAATTATGTAAACCTATATGTTTCCTTCAGAGGGGTCAGTGGCCTGAGTTACTAAAGAAGGAAGGGAGAAGAACTTTTCCTGAGAAAAGAAGTTGCATTTTCCTTTGTAAAAACCCTATAAAAAAGGATGTTCGCAGGTTGCTATATAGGCAGGGTGCGAGAATGCCTGACTCTCGTAGGTTGCACCATAGCTGGGTTGTGAGAGGTTCGCAGGTTTATATATAGGCAGGGTACAAGAATGCTTACACGTGAGAAAAATGAGTGTTTTCTCGAATCTTCTAGAAGGAGAATCCTCCATGGTGAGGTGGCATCCGAATGGTTTGGATCTTACTCGCTTTCATGATTTAGTGGGATCATCCTAACCTCCTCATGTTATCCTCTTCAACTTATAAAAGGAGAGGAGCTCTCATGGAGAAGGTTAGCTTGGGAGCTTTTGGGATTGGCTAAGTTAGATTTGGCTTGGAATTATTATCTTGGTTGGAGTGGTTTTGAGTTTTTCCTTTGTCAAGATAGATTGTGAATACTATCAATTTTGTGCTCTCAGAATTCTTGGAGTGAAAGTGTGTGGGGAAAAAAAGACAGTTGGAAGGGACCTTACGACATCCAAGCCATGGTTGTAATCTCTCTTTCACATTTAATATGATAGAGTAATATGATTCTTTCCTATAAAGCTTGTTGTGTTTTATTGTATGATTCCTTGATCACATACATAGGTTTATGTTGAGTTTATGTTATTACTATCACTTGGGTTGGTTGTGTTCTTTTGCAAGTTCATCATTGTATGAGCGTTGGAACGAATCTAGGATGGCAATGGCGAGAGGAAGTGACGTTTAAATGGTATGTCACCTATCCTTCTTTAGTTAGAAAATTCAATATCTAAAACTTAAGGAAAGCATCATGTTCTAATGTGTTTTGTTCTAGATACAGGTGGATCTAGGGAGACCAGTTAGTGTCTACACCTACCGATTAGTCTGATAACACCACCTATAGGGAGTTTACATATAGGCTCATGGACAGGTTTGATAGGAAGGATCTCGAGATACACTTCAGGGATCTAGCCCAGTTGAGACAAACTGGCACAACAGAGGCATTCATCATATAATTTCAGTGGGTAGCCATGGTAGTGACAGATATATCAGAGCCCAGGCTGATCATGCTATACACAGAAGGACTCGCAGAGCCTTTGAGAGGATGGGTGAAGGCATACATGCCTCCCACTTTGCAGGATGCCATCCTTCTCACTCGAGATCTGGCAGACTCAGTGCCAAAGACTAAAACTTTATCCAAACCATTTGTGCCCCAGATGGATTGAGACAGGAAGCCATTCCAGAGAGAATGGAAGGGCAAGGAGAAGTTGGATGATGAGACTAGGCGAGAGCTTATGAGGAAGAAGCTTTTCTTCAGCTACAAATATCCTTGGGTCCCAGGCCACAGGTGCATGGGCAAGGGAGAGATTCATTGTATTGAGGTATCAGCAGACAACGTGGACAGTGAGGAGGAGGAGTAGGACAATGGATCCACTAGTTCAGAGGAGGAGTCATCACCAGTAGAGGAGAAGCCTCCCCATAGACGACCGACACTAGCAGGAGCCCATTCTCTAGTAGTCCCACAACTACCAGATCAGGCTAACAGGAGGAAACCAACAAAGGGAGGAGTCATAGCGACCCTTTCTAGTGTTCCCATGTATGATACCCTCTATATCAGAGGAATTATTCAGTGGCAATGGGAAATCGCCCTGATAGATGATGGCGCCACCCACAACTTCATCGATGCTTCACTAGTATCAAGATGGGCACTTCAGACAGAGGATTTTGAGGGGTTTGATGTTACGGTAGCAGATGGCCACACAGTGGAGTGTCTAGACAGAGTTCCAAACATAGAGATGAAGTTAGGCAACTACACAGTGAGAGACACATTTTATGTGGTTGATCTATCAGACACAAATGTGGTGTTAGGAGTTCAATGGATGATTACCATGGGAAAAATAACTACCAACTACGAGAGCTTGGAAATGGGATTCAAAGATCAGGATGGAAAGAAGGTTGTTCTAAGAGATATGTCGACAGGAGCACCCAGGACAATTTTAGTCAAGAGGATGGAGAGGATATTCAGACATGGGGAGGTAGAATATTCCGCAGAATGCTTGATCACTACTCAGAAGGATTCAGAAGGTCGACAACAATACCATATAGATATCAAGAATTTATTGGGATGACATCAGTAGGTCTTTGAGGAAATTCCATTAGCGAGACCACCTGACAGGGGTTTTGATCACACCATTGAGTTGGAGGAGGGGGCCAAACCTATGATCACCCCCCGCTATCATCATCCTAGGATGTTCAAGGATGATATAGAGAAGGCAATCAAGGAATTGCTGGTGATGGGACACACCAAACCGAGAAACAAACCATTTTCTTCTTTAGTTGTCTTAGTTCTAAAGAAAGATGGCACCATGAGGATGTGCATTGATTATCAATCCTTGAACAATAAAACCATCAAGAACCGATACCCTATCCCACGCATTTACGAGTTGATGGATGAACTGCATGGGGTAGTTTTCTTCTCAAAAAGTGATCTACGCTCTGGATATCATCATATCAGCATCCGAGAGAAGGACATAGAGAAGACGACATTTCAATGTCATTTTGGATACTTCGAGTTCCTGGTTATTCCATTTGGGCAAACCAATGCACCCGCTACATTGTAGTCTTGCATGAACCATATATTCAGGGATCAGTTAAGGAAATCAATCTTGGTTTTCTTTCACGACATCTTCATCTATAGTCATTCATGGCAAGAGCATATGAGGCACCTGGATGAGGTATTGAGCATCATGGAGGCACAGACATTATATGCCAAAGAGTCCAAGTGCGAGTTCAGTATGATAGAGTTTCTTTACTTAGGCCACATCATCAATGCATAGGGGGTACAGGTGCACCAAGAGAAGATCAAGGCCATTCTATATTGGTCGACGCCCAAGACTGTGACAGAATTGAGGAGCCTCTTTAGGCTGTGATGATATTACAAGCGGTTCGTCTAGGGTTTTTCTCAGCTTGGAGCACCACTGATACATCTTACCAAGCATGGGGCCTTCATATGGACTGCGAAATCACAGGAAGCCTTTGATCACATGAAGGAAGTCATGGGCACTTGTCCAGTGCTGGCACTACCAGACTTCACTTTGCCATTTGTACTAGAGTGTGATGCATCTTGCGAAGGGATCGGGGCAGTTTTGATGCAGGGAGGACACCCCATTGTATTCGAGAGTCAAAATATTAGTCAATCTGAGAGGTTGTACTCCATTTATGACAAGGAAATGTTGGCAATCATGCATGCCTTGACTAAGTTCAGACAATATTTGGTGGGAAGCAAATTTGTGGTCAAGACTGATCACAATAGTTTGAAGTATTTCCTTGAGCAGAAGGACCTCAGTGAGTGCCAATAGAAATGGGTGATGAAGGTACAAGCATTCGAATTTGACATAGAGTATGTCAAGGGGAAGAAGAACATTGTGGTTGATGCACTATCGAGGAGACCTGTGACATGTTCTTTGATGGAGATTTCAACAGATTGGAAATCCCACTTGTTAGTGGAATATTCCATTAACAAGTTCACTTGTGAGGTGATGGATGGGAAGATACAGGGTGACCGATATAGAGTCATTGACAATGTCATATTTTACAAGGATAGAGTCTACTTGGTGCCAGATTCAGGGCTTAAGAAGAAGATCCTCACTATAGTTCATGATTCACCTCTAGCATGCCATCAGGGGTTTTTAAAAACCTATAGATAGATCAGAGAGAGGTTCTCATGGAAGGGCCTCAAACATGATGTTATGAGACACGTCAGTGAGTGTGTGACTTACTAGCAGAACAAGTCAGAGCATGCTCTTTCAGCAGGGCTAATTCAGCCACTCCCCATTCTAGAGCAGAAATGGGAGAGTATATCTATGGACTTCATCACTGGTCTACCCAAGGTCCAGGGTAAGGACTGTATCTATGTAGTGGTCAAAAGATTGACCAAGTTTGCTCACTTCTACGCCATACCGACAAAGTATAGTGTAGTTCAGGTATATAAGATTTTCTTCAGGGAGGTCTTCAGATGTCATGGGTTGCTAAAGAACATCGTCAGTGACAGGGACAGTCGGTTCATAGGGAAATTTCAGAGAGAGTTGTTTTGATTGGTGGTCACAGAGTTGATACCAGCACCAGCTATCACCTTCATAAAGATGGGCAGATTGATATTGTCAACAAGTGGGTTGAAGGGTATTTGAGGAACTATGTAGGAGGACAACTAAGAACGTGGGTAAAGTGGTTACATTTAGGAGAACATTGCTACAACACCACCTTCCACATGTCAATTGGTATGAAACCCTTTTGAGCATTGTACGGATATGATGCTCCCACTTTGGTAGAATTGGTCTTTGGGGAGAGCATAGCTCCCAAGGCCAAGGATTGGATCATAGAGAGTTAGGATATCCTCAAGTTGTTGAAAGAGAACCTCCAGATAATGCAAAACCGACAGAAGATAAGTGCGAACAGGCACATGATAGAGCGTATCTTTGAGGTTGGAGATTTGGTTTACTCCAACCCCACAGACAGTCATCTCTGAATAAGAGTGGGGCTGAGAAGCTCAAACCCAAATTTTATGGTCCTTACAGGATCATGCGCCGAGTAGGCGAGGTTTCTTACGAGCTAGATCTTCTAGAGTGGAGAAAGAATCATAATGTGTTCCACGTGTCTTGCCTCAAAAAGGAAATGGGACAATTCATTAGCACATCAGACGAGCTTCCCCTGTTGGATTAGGAAGGACAGTTGGAGTTAGTTCTAGAGGAGGTTTTGGAGTTTCAGGAGCAGAAAATGAGGAGCAAGGTCATCAGAGAGTGTTTGATCATATGGAGAGGGCTGCTAGTAGAGGACGCTACTTGGGAGAGCAAGTAGGTGTTGCAGCACCCTGGACAGGTATTGCTTGAGGGCAAGCAATTTCAGGAAGGGAGGACTATAATGTCCCTTTCCAAATAGGAGCTCCAAAGAGGAGGCTTAATGGTCTAAACCGCCTCGTTAGACTATAGCTGGGGGTAAATAGAGTTACTATAGGTCACTCCAGTCACATGTGTTATATTCGGAAAGTGACATTGAGCTAAAAAGGGTTAAAAGTGCTTTTAAGTCATTATGAGCTAAAAATAGAAGTCAACGACGAATTAGGGTTTCAACAGCGATTTAGGGTTTTGGAAGTCAACAGTGAATTAGGGTTTTAGCATGCTTTAAGGTTTTGGAAAGCTATAAAGGAAGGGTCAACAACCTAATTCATCATTGTGTTGTGGGTGGGAAATCCCTCCTATAGACTAGAATAAGGGTTTTATCATGCATCCATAAATGACCTAAAGATTCTTACTTTTTACGATCATCCCATGCCTAAACCCCCATTACTCATATCTAAATACAAGGCTCAAGAGATTAAGTTGATGTACCTTATTTTTCGTGTTTTATGTCAATCCCTTTTCGCGCTTGGTCATTCTTTGAATGCAAATCTCCTCTCAATGTTGACATGCATTCACTAAAGACAAACAAAGAACTCCACATGCATTTGTTCTATGAACTAATGAGTTAGAGATTTAATGAATCATATAATCAATATTCCAATGAATGATATATATATATATATATATATATATATATATATATATTATTCTTTTGAAAATTACTGATTGATAGTGTATCTTGAATTTAATAAAGTTTAAGATGGTTTATTAATGATTAAATTTAATACAAATTTAATAGAGTGTTAGTGGGTCTAATGGTTAAGAACATATGTTTTTTCCTCCTCTCTTGAGAAATTTTGGTGGAGTTGGCAACATATACTAGCAAACCCTTTAAACCCTAACAACCACTACTTTCTGACCTAGTTGTAGTTTACGACTGCCATGACCTAGTTGCAGCTTATCATCACCTCTTTATCTCATTAATGAAAGCCGTAGTAAATGCAGAAAAATTTCCTCATTGTGGGATGCCTTCAGATTAGTTTTGTTCTGTTGAATGCCTTAAATTATAATATTTTTTCTTCTAGATAGATGTTGCATTACATTTACCTCACAGTGTTTTCTCTTACTCTCAGATTCTGGTGAAATTTTCTATTTGAATTCCCTTGGTATTCGAAATTTCATAAAAGTACAGAGAGCGGTTTGTATCGTTTATTTTAATCCGAAAAGGTTTTATAGCATTAATTATCTTTCGTGATGTTCAAAGTTTGGTGTCTAAGGTAGCACTCTCATAAGCATAGGTATTATTCTGGAATGACTTCTATGAGAAGCTTGAAACCGAGATCCATGAATGTCTTGTACTCGTATTTGTGTAGATGAATTCATGATCGTCGCCTAAGTCGTTCTTCGGTCGCTATGCTGTCAAAATTTCCAAGTCCGAGATATCCATTATATGCCTCTCACACTTATTTCATCTTCTAGTTATTGGGAGTGGATGGGACCATAAATGGATGATTAATGATCTAATATACATCACCTACTACCATTTTCAGTATGATGTGTGAAGGTAATGATTTAAGATACATGAAGTGGTATTGTGCCCTCTAATACAAATCTGGATGCAAGTTAGGCCACATAGTTGGGGGACTTGCAAGTTCCCCTTCATATGAAGAGTAGCGATCCCAACCCTGCTAACAAATATTCCAACACTACAGTTCATGTCCTCTATCAACCCAAGGTTGATGATCAATATGAAGATGGGGTAACTACGTTACATTATGAGCTCTATTCCTCATAGCCTGTCGTCCATGGTTTTGATCCAAGATTCTTGGTGGTTCCTCCTATCTCTCACACAAGGGACCTGCAGGATATTATAGGTCGGTTCAATTTGGTGCTTCACAGCATGCACAGCTATCCTCTCACTCTCACCATGTCAGCAACTATGTCAGGAGCTTGTGCAGAATATAGTGGTCTATTACAAACATCTTGGACAGTTTATTTATGATAGAATTGTGAAGCAAAGAGAAATCTGAGAGAGAGAGAGAGGATAGAAGCGATTATATTGAAATGTATGAAAAGTCTGAGAACTTAGAAGAGATTCTGATGTAAGATGGTTGAGCTATATATGCTCCAAGCGAGAGGCGAGAAAATAGAAAGTGTTGTCGATGCGGTTAGCGGTGTCTGTCCGGTATTTGTTGAGAATTTTTAATATATTTAACCTCCCTCTTAGACTCCGCCGATTACAATCCCTTGACCTTGACTATGCCCCACAAGTGCTATCTCTGGAGATCAAAAATGAAAACTTTCAGTGGCTTAGTGAAAATATCAGCTAGTTGATCTCTAGAACCACAAATTGTAGTGCAATGTCACCATTATTGACTAACTTTCAGCGTATGAAGTAAGAGCCGAGTGTCGATGTGTTCTTAATGGAACACATGGTTCTTGGATAATGCAATTGCTGATGTATTTGTCATAGAAAATAAGAGTTGGATCGTTTTACATTTTGTGACATGTCTTTCAATAATCTTCGGCCACCGCGGCTTGACATGTAATTAGCGATATACTCTACCTCACCAAAGATATTGATACTATTGGTGCGCTGTGGAGTGCCCATGAAATGCGGGTTCGGCCGGGTTGAAACATGAAGCTGAGGTAGCAGCTACATACTCTGCCTCTGCAGAAGATATTGATACAATTGGCTGCTTCTTCGATGCCCATGAAATCAGGTTCGTGCCCAGTTGAAAAACATATCCTGATGTGCTTTTCCTGTCATCTAGGCTGTCTGCAAAGTCACTATCTGTGTAACCAGAGAGTTGATTACTATCAAATTTAGTGTACCATAAACCGAAATTTATTGTTCCTGCTACATATCTCAAAATTCGTTTTGCCATTTTCCAATGCGAATCTTTTGGTGATTCCATGAATCTGGAAACAAGGCTAGCTTCATACATGATGTTAGGCCTAGTTGCTGTAAGATACAACAAACTACCTACTAAACTTTTGTATAAAGTAGAATCCACTGTGGGACCTTCATCATTCTTGCTTAATTTTGTGCCTAAAGGTATGGGGGTTTCTGCTGGATTGCATCCTTCCATGCGAAACCGTTTGATGATGTCTGCTGCATACTTTTGCTGACAGAAAAAAATGCCTTTGGCTGATTGATGAACCTCAATGCCTAAAAAATATTTCATTATGCCAAGATCTGTCATCTCAAACTCAGATTGCATGGCATGCTTGAAATCTGTTAACTCAAGATTTCCTATGTAAATCATGTCATCAACATATAAACATACAATTAGTATTTTACAGTGCTGATCTGTTTTGGTATAAAGTGTTGGTTCATTTTGACTTCTGTTGAAACCACTTTTGATCAGGTAAGTGTCAATTCTGTTGTACCAAGCTCTTGGAGCTTGTTTTAAGCCATACAAGGCTTTCTTCAACTGATACACTTTGGCTGGGTTCTCTTGGACTTCAAATCCAGGTGGTTGATCAACATAAACTTCTTCTTCTAAGAAACCATTTAGGAATGTTGACTTGACATCCATTTGGTATACTTGCCATTTGTGTTGTGCTGCTATGGCCAATAGAGTTCTGACAGTGTCTAATCTTGCTACTGGAGCAAAAGTTTCACCATAATTAGTACCTGGTTGTTGTGAGAATCCTTTGGCTACAAGTCTTGCCTTGTGTTTTTCAATCTGCACTTTTTCATTGAGTATAGTTTTGTAAACCCACTTGACACCAATACTCTTCTTGTGTCTTGGCAAATCAACAAGATCCCATGTCTTGTTCTTCTCAATGGAGTCGATTTCTTGGCTCATGGCTTGAACCCAATGTGGCTCCTTAGTTGCTTCCTTAAAGGAGGTAGGTTGACATGACATTAAAGCAAAAAGATTGTGTTGTTGAAAGTCATCCAACTGCTGATGGATTTCTCTCAAACTTCGAGTTCTCTGATTCTGTGGTTCAGAGAATGATTCTCTGCTAGAAGTTGAGTTATCCTGTGAGTTATCTAGTTGTCCTTGTACCTGTAGTCTTGAAAGAGAAGTTTGAGGTACTTGTTGTTCTGAATTTTCTGTGTTTTCAGAACTTGGCAGCAATGGATTTTGACTGTCCACTTGCTGATTTTCTTAATCATTCCAGAATTCATTTTCCAAAAATTGTACATCTCTGCTGAGAATT
>SNQJ01S0014075.1:77836-119930 GCA_010110895.2 Picea sitchensis
ATTTAATCAATCATACAATCAATATTCCAATAATGACAATCTCATATGGCGGGACAAGAAAAGCAATTCTTTTATTAACTTCACAATGATACCTTACAATGATAAAGTCCGCTACTACTCCTCGATCCTGGTCATGGGATCTTGTTCCACTGTCTTCCAATTTCTTTTCTCTATACTTCTCTTTGCACAAGGATGGCTAAAGGTTGGGACAAAGGGAATGCTTAATCAGGTATAATTTCTTTACTATGATTCTCCTCCTTTCAAATGAGACCCCTAACCCTTCTTTTATAGGCTAGAAGAAGCTAGGTATTTGGTCGAGTGACCGGCCATGCATGGCCGAAAGGTTTAGTTAACTTCCCCAAAGCTGTGTGTTATGTCAAAAAATTTCAGTTTTCCATGCTTTTGTAGGTACACGTGGGTTGTCTTGGGTCAGCTAGTGTGTACATGCGTGCATTAATGGATCAGGGCATGTGGGTCTTTATAAAAGTGGTTTTTAAGAAGAGTTGTTCAATAGTGTTTTGGCAAAGAAGGAATCTGAGATGGCCTAATGCCAGGTAAGCATGTCTGGTGAAAATTAGGGTTATAACACATAGTTGAGAAGAACATCTCAGAGTGGTATTCTATGAACATGACAGAGGAGGAGAAATTTTGTACCAACCATACAAGCCATGGGTCAAAGGAAAATCCTCCGAGAGAACCCCTTTATTTGCACTTGCATCATTTCTATACTAGACAAAAGAGAGCATAGAAACCCCACCTTCTACTTGGGTTTGCTCTAGTATTGGGTTTTCTAGGTCATATCCTTTGTTTTTTCATGGATGATGTGATTGCATTTTACTATTATCTATTTTCCACATTTTATTTACTTCAAGCATAAGAATAAAATTAGTAACTAAATATTTTGGATATGTAAAGGAAAATTTGATCTAGGTGGATATTGGTGGCCACCCACCTATTCCCAATTCAAACTAGCTCATCTTAACAGTTTTCAATTTTGTATGTTTCTCTATAATGGGGAAACTTTTGTAAATGTGTTGAATTTGCACATAATAGATCTAGATGGGAATTGACATACATATTTGTAGAGAAAATAGAAGAAAAGAGAAGCATGAGAGAAAGAATGGAGGAATGATCATTAACCAAATGAATGAATGAATGATAATTTACACATGATATACTATGTATAACTCAACCAATGAGCATTGGAGGATAGGATAATGCACCATAGTGGTGGTCTAGAGTGATCTGGACACACACCAACAGTTACAGGAGTAAACTGCCACCTAGTCTAGTCTCTCGGGTAGTTACGGGAGTGAACTACCACATAGCTGAGTTAACTAGTCTATCAGTCTTCAGTTAACTGACTGAAAAAGAGTGAAGTGAGGAGGAGATCAGGGAATAATGGGTGATGCGCTAGTATGGTGATTATCCCAAGGACAATGCGCATTAGCTGGTGATGATCTCAATGCTGCATAGTGATAATTCGAATGTAGCATCTAGACTCCACTCAATTGATCAAACTGATGTGAAAAATGAAGAGAATATTATTCCTAGAGGAATATTATTCCTAAAATAAAGGATATTGAATAATGACTAATAAACAAGGAAAAACGTTAGGAAAAAGAAATTCTATGTGTGTGTGAAGTAACTCCAACACTCCCCCCCTAAACATCCCTATGGTGAAAATAAAGATTGGTTCCCGACAATGAGGCCGTGTTAGGTACCCAAATACAAAATATCCACTGAAATAAAGAGAGAAAAGAGAGAAAACCTCAAGAGAAAAACCCCTGCTCAAGGTAGAATGTATGTAAAAGAAGAACTGACAGTTGCTTGGAAACTGTGTCCTTAACTCCAAGACAACTGCACAAAGAATGGAACTTCTACTCAGTGAAGGTCTTCGTGGGATATCTATAGCTTGTTATGTTGAAGGAAAAAATTGTAGGTTGATGATCCCTTTGCATACTAAATCTCGAATGTAGTGCATGTGGATCTCGATGTGCTTCTCCCACTGTCTCTGAAATTGATCTCAACCCATGAAACCAAATGCCCACCTCGGTGAGAAAATGTTGTAGCCACATAGCCCAAATGGTTATGTTAACTAACCCTCTGTATTCTGCATTGACTAAGGATACATCAATATAATCCTTCTTCTTGCTCGACCAACAGATAGTCCCGGAACCAAGACTGAGTGAGTAACCAAATGTGGACTTGTGATTAGTGTTATTTCTAGCCCAGTCAAAATAAGTGAATTTGATGAGGTCCAATGTAGAGTCTATTACATAATGAATCCCAAACGTGATGGTTCCCTATACGTATTGAAGGATACACATTGCATCCATCCAATGTATCTCATGTGACTCCTACATGAACTTGGAAACTGCGCCAACTGCATAGGATATTTCTACTCTGGAGTGTGTGAGATACAACAAGATCCCCACTAGATGTATGTACAGTGTCATTTCAACCAATGGAGTGTCCTCTCCATCCTCAAGTTTAAATCCTCATAGAAAAGGAGTTGGATCAGACTTGCATTATTTCATGTGAAATCTCTCAAGGGGATCTCGTGCATACTTCGCCCGAGACAATTTGATGCATGATGCATATTGAATGATCTTGATACCAAGGAAGAAGTGTAGCGGACCTGTTACCATCATCAAGAATATATCATGCAAAATCCTTTTGAGTGCAACAATCGCTAAAGTCAACCAACCAATGATGAACAAATCATCAACATCCATAACTAAGATTAGAAGTGAATCAGTCGTCCTGAGCATGTAAACATTCAAACCTGATTTACAATGTACAAAGTTTTTGACAACATATAGGATCCCATCTTGGCATACCATGCCCTCATAGCCTGCTTGAGGCCAAACAAATATTTCTTCAGTCAACAGACCATAGATGAATCCTACATACATCCTTGTGGTTGCTTCATATAGATCTCTTCATAAAGATGAACATGAAGAAATCCACTCTTCACGTCCATATGATGGACTTCCCATCCCTTGGTTTCAACAATGGAAAGTGTCAAATGTATGGAATCCATATTTTCTACTGGAGAGAAGGTCTCATCATAGTCAATTCCATGCACCTACTGAAAGCCTTTAGCAACAAGCCTAGATTTGCATATGTTAATCTATCCATTCGTTGTGCTCTTGGTCCTTTAGGCCCATCTGCACCTGACAAGTTTCCTTACTGAAGGAAGGCGAACCAGATCCCAAGTTTGGCTCTCGAGGAGGGATTTATACTCCTCCTGCATGGTGGATTCCCAAAAGGGATTTCTAGTAGCTTCGCCATAAGACTATGGATATGAAGACTCAACCAAGAAAATATTTTTGGGTTGAAATGGTTCAGTGGTAGTGAGTGCAAGAGGAGGTTCCTTGAAATCAGATAGAGTCCTCCTAGTATCGGTTGGATCAACAACAAGATCCCCTGCATCCTGAAGATTAGTCTTGGCCCACTTGGGCATCTACTCTAGCTCTGCTTCTGCATCTGGATGCACTGACTCTGTATCTGACTGTACGGACTCTGTATCTAGATCATTTGAATCCTCTAAATGAGAACTCTCATCTAAATAAGAGTCGACATGTGCATTCTCATCATCTCTGACAGGTGGAAGAACAAAGGTGTCTGCATGAGCTTGTTGAGGTACATGTGAGACACTTTCCTTGAATTGGAAACTATGCTCAATGATGAGTCGATCCGAGGAAATATAAATGAGTTTGTATCCATTCACACAGTTTGGGTATCCAACAAAAATACACTCTCTTCTCTATGGATCTAGTACCTTCCTCTTTTTAGACAGAATCTGGGCCCATGCACGTGAACCGAAAAAAAGAAAGTGGCTGACTTCGGGTTTGAGGCCTCTCCAAGCCTCATAGGGGGTCTTATCCTTGACAGATCTATGGGGAGATATTTTTTGGATGTAGGTTTCACAATTAAGTTCTCTGACCCATAATATTTCTGGAAGTGACTTTGCATGTCGCATGCAAGATGCCATCTCCTTTAGAGATTTGTTTTTCGGGTCAACACCTTCGCTTTGCTGTGGAGTATAGGGAATTGTTTGCTGCAACTGAATCCATATCTCATAACAAATATTATGGATCTCATGGTTGACATATTCTCCCCCGTTATCAGATCGAAGGAATTTGATTTTATTTCTTGACTGTGTCTTAACAAGGGCTTTGAAACATTTCAGGTGTTGAAAGACCTCAGATTTTTTCCTGAGAAAGAAAATCCATGTGAAGCATGAGAAACCATCAACATAAATGAGCACATACCTTTATTTTTTGATTGATGGATGCGGAAAGGGGCCCATGATATCACTATGGATCATATCTAAAGGATAGGAAGCTCTTTGAGTCTTTCCTTTGTCGAATTTCTCTTGAGGGTGTTTTCCAAGAACACAACCCTCAAAGATTCCTTTGGAGAAATGGATGTATGGTATACCATCAACCAATCCTTGCTTACTAAGTTGTTGCATATATCTGAAATTTAAATTCCCAAACCTTTTGTGCCATATCCTACCACTTTCCTTAACATGGGAAAGTAGTAAAGAATAATCTATTTCAATAAATTCAGAAAATGTTTAAATCCTAGATTGATGATTTACCTCACCAATAGAAACCCTAGAATTAGTTTGCATGTCATATATATCCACTGCATTAGGTGTGAATATGAATTTATTTCTGGTTCCATAATTTGTTATCTGATAGACAGAGAGAATATTGACAGAATGTTTGGGAATGTGCAACACATTCTCGAGGATTTCGTTGGTGAGTTCAATCCTTCCTTTATCGGTGACCTCGACTGGAGAATTGTCTCCCGTCAGACTAGGAGGACCTTTGCATTCATCCAATGAAGAATAGACTGCTTTTGTGGAAGCCATGTGATGTGATGCTAATAAATCTACGATCCAAGCATCGAGAGAGGTTTTGATGGCAATCAAATCATGGCTACAATTTCCTTTCTTGGGATTCTGATATTCTGGCTTCTTCATCTTATCACCTTTGGGGATGTGATATCCAAGGTTGTTTTGTTGAAGTATTTGAGTCATTAGATATATTTGTTTCTACATACATGCATATTCTGGATGGAATATTTTATGGTAGTATGTGCATTTCTCTCCTTTTCTTCCCTTTCCATCTTTGGATCCAGAGGCATCGTTGAAAGGTTTTGAGTCCCCTTCCTTCTTTGGATTTGAATGATATTTCCTTTTGTATTTATCGTTAGATTTTTTATATTGATGACCACTTCCATCTTGCACAGTAAGTGCATGTGCTTTTGGGCCTTTGATTTTTCCCATGTTGATGAGCTTGGTCTGCTCTTGTGTTAGAGATTTGATAAATTCCTCAAGAGAAGGAATCTTCAAGGTGGCTCCAAAAGATAATCTAACTGAATGGAATGTGGATACAAACACTTAGAATTTAGGATAAAATTTGGAGAGAATGGTGAGAACCATTTGTTTCTCCTCCTTATATTTATCAACAACGCAAGCCTTGAGTTGCAACAGTAAATCCTTATATTTTGTAAAGAAATGTTGGAGATTGTCAAATCTTTTTGGATCCAATGTGAGAAATTTTGCCTCACGCATGTGTCCCCTCATCTCATCCTATTTTCCAAAAATCCATTCCATGGTGGTCTAGAATTCATTGGGGGTTTTAGAGGAAGATATGTGAAAGAGGAGATCAAGAGAAATGAGACTGCAAATTGTTTTGAATGCTTCATCCATTCTATTTAGACACTTGTATTTTTCTATGGATGATGTTGGTTTTGTCTCTATGTTAATGGTTAACCTGTAAAATCATTTGTCGCAAATATGCATGATCATCTTATCCTTCCATGCAAAGAAATTTGAAGGTGTAAGAATGAATTCTTTTGAAAAATCCATTTTCCGTTGTCTTCAATCTTCAGTACTTGCAAACATAATTTGGTGTGTATTTTTCCTCGCAGTCTGTCAACTTTGATACCATGTAAATGTGTTGAACCTGCACAGAATAGATCTATTTGGGAATTGACATACACATTTGCAGAGAAAATAAAAAAAAAGAAAAGGAGGTGACAAGGAATGGAAGAATTCTCATTAACCAGATGAACGGATGTTAAATTACACATGATATACTTTGTATAAATCAACCAAYGTGCATTGGAGGAGAAGAGAATGTGCGATASTGGTGGTATAGAGGGATATGGACACACACCAACAGTTACGAGAGTAAATTTCCACCTAGTCTAGTCTCTCAGCAGTTACATGACTGAACTATCTCCTAGCTGAGTTAACTAGTCTATTAGCCTTCAGTTAACTAATTGAAACARAGTGAAGTGAGGAGGAGATTAGGGAATAATGGGTAATGTGATAGTATGGTTATGATCTAAAGGAAAATGCACATTAGTTGGTGATGATACCAATGTTGCATGGTGATAATCTCAATGTAGCATCTAGACTCTGCTCAACTGATCAAACTGAAGTGAAAATTGAAGAAAATATTCTCCCTGGAGGAATATTCTTCCGAAAATATAGGAGACTGGATAATGACTAATAAACAAGGAAAAACCTTAGGAAAAATAAATCCTAGGTGTGTGTGAAGTAACTCCAACAACTTCTTTGTAATTGTGGGTTCTTTATCCCTACATAAAATCTAGGAGGATATTGATGGTCAACCAACTCTTCCAACTGGATTATTTGTAATTTTTCATGTTAGTACATCTTTTTGTACTTTGAGGGCCATTTTGGGGCCCTAAATAGTGTTTTCTATGTTTGCCATAGTCAAATTGTAGACGATGTTAGATTTTGATGGCATAATGTATATTTCATGAAAATACCTTTCTAATGGGCTATCACATGCATAAGACGGAGATCATATGCAAAACGTATGACACGGGAAAGTTGATGTACTAACTTACCTCAATGGGGCCCACATGAATTTTGGCGCTTCATCTCCTAGGGTTAGATTTTTGGATGTCTACAGTTTTGGCATTAATGTTTATCATAAAAATTCCTTCAGAGCCTCATTGTAATCATCTTCTTGCGAATGACCATAGTCGTCGCATCTCTTCTCAGAGATAAATATCCCACGATTCTAGCAAGTCTAACACTTTGTATTTTTACAGTCTCTCTACATTTATTTCATTAATAGAAATCATGTATTGTTGTATTTCTCTGTTTTTTATTTTTATTTTTGTATTTCATTGTAATATATGTGCTTTCATTTCGTTATGAAAATAATACGAATCATTGGTATCAGAGAAGGATTTTCTTGATCGTTTTTCAGTACATGTCCCCAACGGTGTTTTATTATAGAAAGTTGGGTCTCGAGTTTATATCTGTTAAGTACAATCTCTCACAAATGCCAAAGAAACCATCTATGTTGGCATGAAAGAAAAATGGTGGAGAAGAAGATTCTATTAAACTGTTTCTTGAGAAAGCTCTCGTGCGAGAGAGAGATGAAATGATGGACAATTTTTCCTGTGTCCTTCAATGCATGCCGATAGAAACATCTACATCTTCATCAAGAAGACACTTTGGAGGAACCCCTCCCTTCAAGGTACAAGTTAATTTTTATCTTCCCATATTTGAAAGTCAGATAGATGTGGATGCCTTAGAAAAATGGTTAAATTTGCTAGAAGGTTATTTCTTTGTTCACAATTTTTCCAATAGGGAAAAGATCACCTTCGTACTCCTAAAGGATCTCCCCCGTGTCAAACATTGGTGGGAAAATTACTGGGAGTAAATTTCCACAGAGGAATCTAGAATATATGGGTTCGATCCCACTTGGGAATTTTTTCTGGATGCATTTAAGGAATAATACTACCATGTTGATAACTATGAAAACCAATACATGAGATGGACCACACCGCAGCAAGAGAAGAGACAAAAAGTGCCATAGTTCACAAATAATTTCCATACCTTGTGCACCACGTTGGGTATCAAAGAATCCGAGCAGTATCTGGTTCTAAAATACCGCGGGGCTCTGCATAGGTACATCCAAATTGAAATGGATTTACTAAACATATCATCATTGGGAGTTGCCTATCAATATGCTATCAAAATCGAGCAGAAATTTAGGCACCAGAACAAATGGGAGTTCACGTCCGCAAATTCGTAACAATGAAATCATGGTAAAGACAACCCTAACAAATAGCCTCCCAAAAACCAGTCCAAGACAAAGGAAAATAAGGGTAAAGGAAATATGAGTAATGACACAAGGAAGTGGTACAACTTTCACAAAATCCTAGGGAACAACACCGATGAATGTTTCTCAAAACATTCATTGGTGGTTGAGGTCAAAGACAAGGAGTCGAACCCTGATTCGAAATCTGATTTATAAAATATTGAAAATAGAAAAATCATTGACACGCACCCCACTGCTACTATCGCGACTGCAACAATTCAACTAGAAGAACCAATAGATATTCAAGAGGGGGAGAAGATMTTCCATTCCCAGATGTGGGTGAAAGGGACCCCATTTCATTTCATTATTGATAGCAGCAACCAAAATAAAATCATCTCAGCTGAGTTCATCAAATATTTGGGGTTGTCAATAACACCATATCTGCAACCATACAACATCTGGTGGCTTCACCAAGGATAAGATCTATGTGTCATTCCACAATGTCCCTTGTCCTATGGAATCCATCCATTCAAGGATGAGGTAGTGTGTGATGTTTCCCATATTCATGTTGGTTATGTTGTTTTGGGACAACCATATATGTGGAAACATCATGTTTTTTATAAGTCTCGACCCAGTAGAGTCATTATTACCATGGGGGTCAACTCTACTGTAACAACCCAAGATCGATCCCTACTTGTAAATGCGAATATGTTTTATAGGTTGGTGAGCCAGGTTATTATAAGTCAGGAGGCTTATGTGATGATTAGGTCGGAGAGCCTATATGAAAAAAGGATAGTGAGCCTATTTTTGTATATGTAAACACTCATATAATTAATATAATACATCATTGTGTGTAGACCGACCACAATAAAAGAGTATGGGGGACTAAACGCCACTAGGAATGGAAGGGGAGAGCTATGAGACTAGGAAAAAGGGACAATCTTGAGGGATTAACTCTAAGAGAATATTATATTATTATTTACTAAAGACTATGTTGAGGATAATTATTTTATCCTAAGTCTCATGGAAAAGAGAATGAATTACAAGTGTGGAGAAACGAGCTCCTTGAGAGACATGTGTCATGAAGGGTGCATGCATATTTATGTGGACAATTTTCCCATTGATGTGGGGGATTCTTCCCACTCATGGAGCCATTCACTTAGTTAATCAATTTTCTCCCCAGTTACCCTCATATTTTCAAGGATATTCCCCCATTGAGGCACACACTCATCCATTCAAGAAGAGAACCATTCTTCTCCATTCACTGAAACATTCACCTCGAATACCATTGAATCCATGATTCAAAAGTCTCCATGCCTCACACACACCTTGAATAGTGATTACGTGAAAATATTGTTAGGCACAGTGCACCTGTACCTTTCTTGAGCCCATACTGTTCCTTACCTGAATGTTATTTCTAACAATGCAGTTCCTGGACTAAACATGGTTGTTTCCCTTATCTATTCTATAACCAAACTTTGATGCTTCCATCACCTTACTTGATTGACTTAGGAGCTAGAAAAAAGAAGCAGGTTGTTAGGCCTGTGGGTTTGAAATGGTGGATTCTCAGGCCTGTGGATCGAAGAAGGAGGTTGTTAGGCTTGTGGGAAACTCTCTCTAGTTGAGGGAGGTTGTTGGGAAGGGATTTTTGAGTGTGAGACCAACTGCAGCTATAGTTATATGAAAATTATTGTATGGATTGTTGCTAAATCCCTGGAAGGGAAGTGGGGTAGCCGAAGGAATATTGAGTAGAGAAAGGGCACACTTCCTGGGGTGGGATAGGCATGTGGGGAATAATAGGTTGTAGGTTGTTAGTGTGAGTTGGCCTCTTGGCCGAAATCCTTCCTATTGACTGTGTAAATTCCTCTTATCTCATCCTAGCCTAGGAATCCCTTTACCCGGGTGGAGTTTTTTCTCAACTCGGGGTTGACCCACCATTGAGAGTGATGAGCAATGTGGTCTAAGGATGCAAGGATCATGGAATGTCTGCACGCAGTTGGTGGTATTCTATAAAAACATAAGTATCAATTATGTGTTGAATTGGATGATGTGTATTTGTACATGTATTTATAATTAAGAGTATTGTCTGTGTATGTTGTATGTATAGGATTACTACTATTCTGCATGAATCTATGCATTATCAGAATGTATTTGTCTATTTTAAATTTGTATAAATATATACATTAGGAATGAAGAATTGTATTTTTGCATAGTCCAACGACCTAAAGTTGGGGATGCTACCATATACTATCAGAGTTTAGTAAGAGTTTTTTATGGAGTAGCATGCCCCAACTTGGACAGCTGGGGATGTTACAAATTGGTATCAGAGCCCCAGTTTCCAACACTGATCTTGGATGGGTCGAGCAGGTTGAGGTGATTCACTTAGGTGGAATTGAGAAAAATCCTCAAAAAAATTTGTTGTTAAATTCATGGAAAATTGAAGGAAATTAACCAAAGTGGTGAAATTTTCATCATTTAATATGTGTTGAGGCCAATTCAAACCTTGAATGGGTTTAATTTGAAGCACAATGAGTGTGCATGAGACTTCTTTAAGTTTCAAACTCGGAGAAGAGAAATCTATATTCGTGAGAAGAAGAATGGACGAGATATTTTCGAGAGAGAACTGAATCTGTCACAGTCATAGAATATGGAAAAGGAGTGCATTGGTTAACCCCTCAAGTCATTCAGAATTCGTTTCTCGGAAGTTTTTAAGTCTTGTATGAAAAGGAGGTAAAAGTCCTAGAGTGAATCTATGATGTATATCATAGGGGGAATAATTTGTAACTGTTGGATTCCGTGAGGGGTAGATCTAGGCCATTGGATATGAGCACAGGTGAGTTTGAGCCATATATCTCATGACAGTTTAGAGGTTGGGCACTCTGGGAGGAATGAGTTCTTAAGTTGCCTAGAAAAAAATCTCTCGAAGTCCCGAAATCCTGAGTAAATCAAGACCATCCGTTGTCTGGGATGCATGGATATAGATGATCAAATATTCAGTGTTCGATAGATTTGTGGTGTAGTGTGGAGAAGACTCTCGGAGCCCCAAAGTTTTGAAGCTCCAGAGAACACTATTCGAAAATTCATAAGTTCGATGTTCGACTATTTTGATGTGTTCTGGTGTGAGATCATCTGAAGTCTTGAAGTCTCGAAGTCTCGAAGAGCCTGAGTGACGTAGGGTGATGACGTCACCTAGAGTGACAAGGACCTATTCAAAAATTTGACATTTGGGAGATTTGTTGAGTTATTTTAAGAATTTATTCGAAGCCTAAAGCTCTATAGGATTGAAGTAGTAAATCTTCGGAGAGCGAGGGTTTGGGAGTTCACAAGTTTTACATTCAAAGGAAAGGTTGTGTGGTGTAGACAAAACCTTTGAAGCCTGAAGTTCCAAAGATCCAGAGCCATGAAGTCTCGAAGCTCTAGATAAGAGCCTATGAGATAGCACTTGGTCACAACCCATGGTCAAATGCATTTGGGGGAAATTGGGGTTGTCAAACTCAATTATGTCCTTGTAGGACTGTGGTAGACAACCTAGAAATCGTTGAATTTTTTATTTATCCTCCCGGATGTATGGTACGAATCTTAGTAGATCCAGAAATTTGTTTATAAGGTCCTCCATTTTCATCTGTCTGAATCGTAACTCATAAAATTCCTTTGTCTTCCTTTCATAATAATTTTCAGAAAGGTATTGCTTCTTGAAATACTTCTTAAAGTCTGACCATTCAAACTGTTTCTCCTTTAGGCCCTTGGCCAATTTTAGATCTTGCCACCAAATACTGGCCTTCCCTTTCAGATTGTAGATGGCCATCCTGACCTTCATGTTGCTGGAATAGTTGTAGATTTGGAAACACATTTTGATGTCCAATAGCCATGCCTCTACTTCTTCTCCTATCCTAGATTTCACATCAAATATAGCGGGTTTAATCTTTTTAAATTCTCCTTCAAGGTGGTCTACTTGTTTTCTTTTTCTATCAGTTTTTGTTCCATCTTCAGCTGGTAGTGTTCCTTCAGACAAACTGTCTCATTTTTCTGTTTCTGGCCCTAAGTTCTTGGAGGCTCTTTTGCTGACTTCTTCATCGTTATTATTGTCTTTTGGGATTTTCTTGGTCACTATACGGTGCAACAAGACTTTGTTTATCTATTTTTGTTCTTGTTGTGCCTTCTTCAAGTTTTCATTGTCGGCTTTAAAGATTTGTAGTTCGACGATCAGGTTCCTCATTGTTTCCAATACTTCTATGGGTGAGCTTCCATCACTATTCTGCCTTGTATCTCCAGGAGGTCCTTGCTGTGGATTTTCTTCCATCCTCTTTTCTGCATTGTCTCAAGCTACCATACTTATTCACCAAAACAGAGAAAGTTTTATGTTTGTAACCACACAATTTATTAGTTTTTGGGAAGAAAAAAAAACAATTATATACTAAGCACTACAGTGGTCCTGTTCAGGCCCAGTGTTGTAACTTTCGCTTTGATACCATATGTAATGTACCTCAAAATTCTCATATAATTTTTTTTTATGTGGTACAGTATTTTCTACTCAATTTCATTTGATCCACGTACTTACACTTTGTTTTACTTGCATGACCTTATAACATGCTAGCTTAACACACCCATCTTAAGATTACCACCCTTGGCTTAATATCTTACACAAAATTTGAAATGCAAGTATAGTCTAAATCTTACTTTATTATAAGGTTTATTATAGTGCACGCCCTACCTATACTCAAGGATGGGGATTTCAGTCCCTTTGTGTTTATTAGAATCGGACTATGCGCATGGAACTATGTCTCGGATTATCAAAGCTCACACACTACCTAACTGTGTCAACATTAGTCTTTAAGTCGTAACCGGTAACGTCTTTAAGGTGGTTAATAAATGTTTTTGGAAAGGTTTCCATGTGTTTCCTTTGATGGTCCTACTTTCGTTATGTTACAAGTTGTCCCTCCCATAACGAACCGAACATGATCTTGTCTGTGCCACTCTCCACACAACTGAATCTAACTAACCCTCCTCCACTAGCCAGAGTAACGAAACAATAATTTCATGGTTTGGTATCTGACTAGTTCATTGTACAATCATAGTTTTATTGTTTGGTTTACTTCGTATCTCCTGCATTTAGGGTGGCAGATGTGCCTGTCAGGAGGAGTTTAAGACTTTACCATGGAATTAATTAAGGGTCCTACAATTCGCAGCCCCAATGTCTCTTCCTCCTAATCTTCCCAATATGGATATGCCAACTTTCCCTAGAGTAAGTTCTTGTACGTTACAAGTTGTAGAGAGTGATAATCGTGCCTCTTAGGTCTCATTTCTCCCTTGCGCCTTCGAAGGGAAGGCTCTGTATCATGCAACTTCCACAGGAAGCATCTACCGCCTCCGTGAGCAACCCTTGGTGCAGTCGATGGTAATGTCTCGTAAGTTTTCTCTAAGGGACTGTCGTATTTCAGATTCAAACAGAGTTTAATGTTTTGGTTGAAGCCGGAAAGGAAAAAGAATTGTTTCTTGTATACTTTACTGTGGGTCACAGACTTTCCTTGCTCCCATAGAGACTACGCGATTCTCTTTTTTTTTTTTTCGTAGTGACCGTAAAAGGTTTTCTTACTATAATCCATGGGTCACAGACCCTCTACTACTGGGGACTATACTTAAGGTTTACTGTGCGTGTGTCCCATGGGACAACCTCCAGTTTAATCCTTTGTCTACCCTATACTCGGTATCTATAAACTGGGATGACTCAGAGTAGTATCTCTCGATGAAGATAGGTTATTCTTCAATATTAATATGATGTCATTCCTTGCATTCTTTGCTTTTTTCATTGAGGGTTTTATCAAATGATTTCTTGTTTGAATTCACACTGCTATTTTTATTTTGTCAAGGAAAATTATTTGACATTCATTTTTCTATGTATTAATGGTGGGGCTCTTACTGTTGCGAGCGTACCGACCAGGATCTTCCAGACTCTTCTCCCCCTCCATATAGGTTGATTATGAAGCATGGAAACAGGAGGATGTGGCATTTCAGCCCTGAGTTAAGTAACCCGTCAGCTACGGTCATCATTGTTCCTTTTTGAGTTTATAGAACAAGATTTTACTCTGTAAATTTTCTAATGTATTATCGTGTTGGCTAAATGCAAGTGTGCCCCTTTCACAGCATAGGTTCCAGCCTCTACTCAACCTGGAAAAGGTACTCGGGTTCCAAACAATATACTCCTTCATCTTGTTGAGATCAGGTGCTCTCGAATTCTGTTCATAGTTTTTCTTTCGGATGTTAAGAGGACCTATGTTCAAGCATTGATTCTCTATATCGGATCACTGATGGTTTAAACATGTTTTTGTTTATCAAAGTTCCAGTTTATATGTAACCATGAATTGAAAATTCTTGTTTTCTTTTATTAAAAGGACTGTTTACCCCAACTGAATCGTTACTAGAGGTCTCGCAACTTCCAACTCTGCGTGTTCATATGTGTTTGTTTTCGATTGGTTAAATCTTAAACAAGGTTTTTTCATCGCTCTGTGATTTTTGAGAATGTGAAGAGAAATAAAAGAAAATAGGGCCTTGTTCCTTTCTTCTCATAGCATGAATAAAATATGTAGTGACAAGTTGTCTCTCTGTTCTCCTGCATGATTATCTCTTCCCATAATTAGGGTTCATACTGATACACTTCATTGTTCTCGTTTGTATAATAGATTCTGTTTACAGTTTTGAAACAGTCATACGCCCATAATTGTTCTGTTCGTTCATTCAACTCTGTTAAAGTTTAAACATTCATATGCACATAATCGTTCTATTCGTGCATTGATACATACATATATTTGACTCTATTGAAATAAAACATACGCATGCACTTAGCCCTGTTTCCTTCATTCAACTCTGTTAAAGTTTAAAACATATATATATGCATATAATGACTCGGTTCAAGTTTGATATATATATATATATAGACGCACAAAAATAGCTCTGTTTGTTCATTCTACTCCGTTAAAGTTTGAAATGCATATAATGATTCTATTTAAGTTTGATGTATATATAAAGGCGCATAAAATAGCTCTGTACATTCATTCTACTCTGTTAAAGTTTGAAACGCATATAATGATTATGTTCCAAGTTTGATGTATGTAAATAGACCCATGCAATAGCTTTGTTCAGTTATTTGATTCTGTTCATTATATATATATACATATACATATAGATGCAAATAATAGCTCTGCTTGTTCATTTGATTCTGTTAGAGTCTGAGACATATATACGCATATGATAGCTCTATTCGTTCATCCGAACTCTATACAAGTTTGATATATATATATATATATATATATATACGCATATAATGACTCAGTTCACTCATTGATACCTAAAAAAAGATTGATTCTGGAAAATAATTTTTCATTTAAATCTTATAGTCTACTCACTGAATATCGAACAGTCTTTGTCTAGGTTCTTGCATGTATACCAGCATTAAGAACCTCCTTAACATTAACCAATTTCATCCCAGAGGGGTAGAATACTGAATATTTAAGTACATAAAATATTTACAATAGTTACACAATCATTAAAACATCTACTAGAACTCTTCTGCATAATCATAACACGAACAGTAATTTCAATACAAAAAAAAATTCATTCAGACAGATAGAGTTTAGGGTACATATCTGAACTAGACTTGCAGAGAAAACAAAGGGAACAACCACGTTCCTCCCAACCCTAGAATCGAGCAGCCACAATTACTTGCCCGATTCACCCCCCTAGCCTGACCATCAGTCCATAGGGGCGAACTTGGAAAATCCCTCTACAACACTATCCTTTAATTCAGTCCCTTCTTTCCTTGACTCACACCCTTCTAGTGTTCATAACAGCTAGTGAAAGAGGAAAAGATCCCTGACAGACTTATTTCCCTAGCATACTTAGCAGTGTCCTACCTCCTCACATATGCTTATTTGTAACTTTCCTAGGTCTTTTCCCTTCCTTGGGAATTTTCGCAGCTTCCTAAATCCCTAATTTTCAGGGGCTGCCAATGGCCAAATCACTAATTTTCCACTTGTAAAAATCAACCCAGGGCTAGTTCCAACATGTTCCCCACTCATGGAGTCATGGTCAGCTACTTGTAACATGTTTGTTCCATTTGTCTTCGTGCAATCAATATAAAATATTTTGTTTTTTAACAAGTGTCATTGTCCAATATCTAGTTGGGACAAATAAGATCTCTGCCCAACATTCAAAATCATTTATTACAATTATAAAATTCGAAATTCAGAATTGCCATAAATGGCAAAAACATTCCAATTTCAAATTTACTAAAAACGGAAATAAATTTCTAGCAATTTAAATTCTAAAATTATTTTTATTTTCTTTACTTTTGGGGATGTCACATCCTTTCCCCCTTACATTAAATATGGTCCTCGGTGTTCGTTCCTTTCCTGGAATAGGATTGGATGAGATTTCCGCAATTCTCCTTCCAACTCCCAAGTGGCCTCCTCAGGACTAAAGTGCTTCCATTGCACCTTTACCTAGCGACGGCTCTGCTCCGAAGTGTTATTTTTCTCCTGTCCAGAATGTCCATGGGTTCCACCTGGAACTCGCCTTCGGGTTCCACGGGTCCAATTCGATCTAGTATCTTGAAGGGCCCACATAAACTGGGTCCCATCTTGGCACAGTTTCCCAGCTTCAATGATCTTTTATGGGCTTTGACCTTCAAGTATACATGGTCTCCCACCTGAAACTCTAAGTGTCTTCTTTTCAGATCTGCATAGCTCTTTTGTATGCCATGTGCTTCCTTCAAGTTTTGTTGTACCTTTCTCACCATGTTCTCCATTTATTAGAGCATTTCTGGTCCAACCATGAGTCTGTCAGCCGGGTTATCCCAACTAATTGGATTCGTACACTTTCTATCATACAATACCTCGAAAGGGATCAGCTTTGCTGAAGTTTGATACCCATTGTTATATGCAAATTCTACCAAATGTATATAATCCTCCCACTTGTTTGGTTTTGTTCTCACGTACATGCAGAGCATATCCTCTATAATTTGGTTTGTTCTTTTGGTTTGTCCATCCGTTTGTGGATGACAACTTGTACTGAAATTCAAGTTGGTATTGAGCCTTGCAAACAATTCCCTCCAAAAAGCGTATGTGAATTTTACGTCTCTATCTGAAATCACTATTTTAGGAATGCCATGTAGTCTAAAGATTTCTTTCATGAATATTTCAGCAATGTTTATAGCTTTAAAAGTATACCTTACAGGAATAAAGTGTGCAGACTTACTGATTTTATTGATTACCACCATGATGGAGTCATTATGTTTCTGAGTTTTAGGCAAACCTGTTATAAAGTTGAGTGATATAGTCTTCCATTTCCATTCCGGTACCGGTAATGGTTGTAAGAGGCTGCCTGGATGCTGGTGCTTGGCCTTAACCTGCTGACAATCTTGGCACCTAGCCAAGTATTCTGATGTTTCTCCCTTCATATTAGGCCAATAAAATAGTTTCCTAAGTGTTGTTATCATTTTTTGGTAACCTGGGTGACCAGATACGACTTCTTATGCACTTCGTCCAAAATTGTTAATTTTAACCATGTTGAATCTGGTATGTAAAGTCTGTTCTTAAATCATAGTAGTCCCTTCTCGTCGATACTTAGATCTGGTTTATCTGAGTTCACAGTATTGTTTGATAATTCTTTCATTATTTTAGTATATTTTTCCTCATCAATACCAACCGTCCTTATTCTTTCTTCCAAATCACATTCTACCCTGCTAATATTTATCTCAAATAATCCAAGGATTCTTCTGCTTAAAGCATCTGCTACTTTGTTTTCCTTGCCCTTGATATGCCTAACCTCAAATTCGAATTCTCTTGAGAAGGTTAACCACCTTGCTTGCCTTGCATTAAGATATGGTTGGTTAAACATATATTTTACCCTGCTATTGTCTGTTAATAATAGGAATCTTCTGCCCATTATGTAATTTCACCACATCTTTAAGGCGTGTATTACTGCTACCAATTCTAAGTCATGAGTGACATAATTTCTCTCATGTTCTTTTAATTTATGGGACTCATAACAAATAATGTGTCCTTCCTGAGTTAGGACACCACCTATCCCTTCTTTGCTTGCATCGACAAATACAGTGAAGTCTTTATCTGGGTCTGCTACTTTCAATATGGGTGTTGTTGTCAATAGTTCCTTTAGTTTGTTGAAGTTGTCTTGACATTTCTCTGACCAGTTAAACCTGGTCCCTTTCTTTTGTAATGATGTGATAGGGTAGGCTATCTTGGAAAACCCTTCTATAAACCTACGGTAGTATCCAGTGATTCCCATGAACGGCCATGTATTCTCTACATCTCTAGGTATCGACCATTCCATAATGCCTTTCAGCTTTTTTGAGTCTACAACAATTGCCTCTGTTGAAATTACATGTCCAAGATATTGTATTTCTTTCTAATAGAAGTCACACTTGTCGAAATTGGCATACAGTTTGTGCTTCCTTAACGTTTGCAGAACTATTCTTAAGTGTTCCTCATGTTCCTCCTCCGTCTTTGAATAGACCAGGATATCGTCGATGAATACCACCACAAACTTGTCCAAGTACTTACTAAAAATACTGTTCATTAGGCACATAAACATGGATGGGGCGTTAGTGAGTCCAAAAGGTATGACTACAAACTCATAGTGCCCATATATTGTCCGAAAAGATGTTTTGTTTATGTCCTCGTCCTTTATCCGAATTTGATGATAACTGGATCGTAAATCCAATTTTGAAAAGATATTGGCCCCCCCTACTTGATCGAACAAATCATTTATCCTTGGTAAGGGGTATTTATTCTTAATAGTCATTTCGTGCAGTTGTCTATAATCGATACATAATATTAGAGTACAGTCCTTCTTTTCACTAAGAGGACTGGTGCTCCCCAAGGTGAGACACTTAGCCTGATATACTCTTTGTCCAACAATTCCTGTAATTGTATTTTTAATTCTATCAGTTTTGATAGACTCATCCGGTAAGGCACCTTTGAGATAGGGGAAGAACCAGGTAACAAATCTATGGAGAAGTCTATTTCCCTTCTAGGGGGTAATTCTGGTATCTCATCCACAAACATGTCTCTTAAATCTCGTAGGACAACAAAGTCTTCCAACTTTGGCTTATCCTTCTTTTCTGCCAGACTCATCACTTGGATGGCATAAACTTGACATCCTTTTCTCACACATTTATTTAGCTACATTGCTGAAATTTGTTTGACTGATACCGGTTTTGGTATACCTTGGGTTGTCCTGGTGGTGTCAGAATCATCTTTATAGCTAAGTATCTTTCTATAAAAATTTAATATTTCTTTGCATCATTCCAACCAGCCCATCCTAATAATCATATCGTAAGATCCTAGTGGTAGGATGTTCAGTTCAGTCCTTATAGTTTGACCATCTAGGCTGAACTCAAAATCCGAAATATAGTCAATTACTTTCTTTTTTGCACATGTTGCTAGTTTCACAAGCCATGATTTTGCATGCTTCAGTCTCTTAAGCTTATTTGAGTCTACCACCTTCGAAGTAATATAACTTAATGTTGCTACGGGGTCAATTAAAATAGAAATTCGAGTGTCATGGATTTTACCTTCAACTTCTACCACTGAGGACTGGTGGTCAACTTGTCGTCCATCAATGGTCGCATTTATCCGATGTAGGATCCTGCCCATGTCTCCCACAGTCGAGGCTTCTTGTAGGTTATGAACGACAATTCTGTTTGTTGAACTCAAACAGGGGCAGTTTCTCCTGAGATGAGGCTCTCCACATTCCCAACACTTTAATGGCTCGTGGGAGTTGTCCCCAAACCTCTTCGCTCCCAGGTTTACTGGTTTTCCGCTGCCTTGAGTGTTCGGAGGATTGGAGTGAAAATCCTTTCTCGGAAAACTCTTTGCGGTAATCCAATAAGGAGTTGGCTGGTACCCCTTCTTCCACTGGTTCATTCGATCATATTTCTTATCCTTCCAGGCCTTGGGAAACTTTGCCCGCTATTTATAGAGGTCGTAGCACATTCATGCTTTTTTGAATACTTCACTTAAGGATTTGGGGTTGTAAAACTCAATTCTATCCTTGTAGGATTGTGCTAGATAGCCTAGAAATCGCTGAATTTTTACTTTATCCTCCCGAATGTATGGTACGAATCTTAGCAGATCCAAAAACTTGTTTATAAGGTCCTACATCGTCATCTGTCTGAGTCGTAACTCGTAAAATTCCTTTGTCTTCCTTTCATAATAATTTTCAGAAAGGTACTTCTTCTTGAAATACTTCTTAAAGTCTGACCATTCCAACTGTTTCTCCTTTAGGCCCTTGGCAAATTTCAGATCTTGCCACCAAATACTCGCCTTCCCTTTCAGATTGTAGATGGCCATCCTGATCTTCATGTTGCTGGAATAGTTGTAGATTTGGAAATACTTTTTGATGTCCAATAGCCATGCCTCTGCTTCTTCTCCTATCTTGGATTCCCCATCAAAGATAGAGGGTTTAATCTTTTTAAATTCTCCTTCAAGGTGGTCTACTTGTTTTCTTTTTCTATCAGTTTTTGTTCCATCTTTAGTTGGCGGTGTTCTTTCAGACGAACTGTCTCCTTTTTCTGTTTCTGGCCCTGAGTTCTTGGAGGCTTTTTTGATGACTTCTTCATCGTTATTATTGTATTTTGGGCTTTTCTTGGTCACTATACTGCACAATAGGACTTTGTTTATCTCCTGTTGTTCTTGCTGTGCCTTCTTCAATTTTTCATTGTCGACTTTAAAGATCTGTAGTTCGATGATCAGGTTCCTCATTGTTTCCAACACTTCTGTGGGTGAGATTCTATCACTATTCTGCCTTGTATCTCTAGCAGGTCCTTGTTGTGGATTTTCTTCCATCCTCTTTTCTGCATTGTCTCGAGCTGCCATACTTATTCACCAAAACAAAGAAAGTTTTATGTTTGTAACCACACAATTTATTATCTTTTGGGAAGAAAAAAAACAATTATATACTAAGCGCTACAGTGGACCTGTTCAGGCCCAGTGTTGTAACTTTTGCTCTGATACCATATGTAATGTACCTCAAAATTCTCATATAAAAAAAAATTCAGTGGTATAGTATTTGCTACTCAATTTCGTTTGATCCACTCGTGAGCCAGGTACTTGAACTTTGTTTTACTTGCATGACCTTATAACATGCTATCTTAACACACTTGGCTTAATCTTACCACCCTTGGCTTAAGATCTTACACAAAATTCGAAAAGAAAGTATAGTCTAAATCTTACTTTATTATAAGGTTTATTATAGTGCACGCCCTACCTATACTCAAGGATGGGGATTTCAGTCCCTTTGTGTCTATTAGAATCGAACTATGCGCATGGAACTATGTTTCAAATTATCAAAGCTCACGCGCTACCTAACTGTGTCAACATCAGTCCTTAAGTCATGACAGGTAAGGCCTTTAAGGTGGTTAATAAATGTTTTCGGAAAGGTTTCCATGTGTTTCCTTTGATGGTCCTACTTTCGTTATGTTACAAATTGTCCCTCCCATAACAAACCAAACATGATACTGTCCACGCCACTCTCCACACAACTGAATCTAACTAACCTTGCTCCACTGGCCAAAGTAACAAAACGATAATTTCATGGTTTGGTATCCGACTAGTTCATTGTATAGTCATAGTTTTACTGTTTGGTTTACTTCGTATCTCCTGCATTTAGGGTGGCAGATGTGCCTGTCAGGAGGAGTTTAAGACTCTGCCAGGGAATTAATTAAGGGTCCTACAATCTGCATCCCCGATGTTTCTTCCTCCTACTCTTCCCAATCTGGATATGGAAGCTTTCCCTATAGTAAGGTATTGTACGTTACAAGCTGTAAATAGTGATAATCATACCTCTTAGGTCTCATTTCTCCCTTGCGCCTTCAAAGGGAAGGCTCTGTATCATGCAAATTCCACAGGAAGCATCTACCACCTCCATGAGCAACCCTTGGTGCAGTTGATGGTAATGCCTGGTAAGTTTTCTCTAAGGGACTGTCGTATTTCGGATTCAAACAGAGTTTAATGTTTTGGTTGAAGTCGGGAAGGAAAAATAATTGTTTCTTATATACTTTAATGTGGGTCATAGACTTTCCTTGCTCCCATAGAGTCTACGTGATTCTCTTTTTTTTTTTTTCCGTAGTGACCGTAAAAGGTTTTCTTACTATAATCCATGGCTCGTAGACCCTCTACTACTGGGGACTATACTTAAGGTTGACTGTGTGTGTGTCCCATGGGACTACCTTCAGTTTAATCCTTTGTCTACCCTATACTGGACAACTGTAAACTGGGATGACTCGGAGTAGTATCCCTCGATTAAGTTAGGTTATTCTTCAAGATTAATATGATGTCATTCCTTGCATTCTTTGCTTTGTTCGTTGAGGCTTTTATCAAATGATTTATTGTTTGAATTCGCATTGCTATTTTTATTTTGTCAAGGAAAATTATTTGACATTTGGTTTTCTATGTATTAATGGTGGGGCTCTTACTGTTGCGAGGGTACCCACCAGAAGCTTTCAGACTCTTCTCCCCCTCCGTCTATGTTGATTATGAAGCATGGCAACAGGAGGATGTGGCGTTTCGACCCTGAGTTAAGTAACCCGACATCTACAGTCATCATTGTTCCTTTTTGAGTTTATAGAACAAGATTTTACTCTGTAAATTTTCTAATGTATTATTGTGTTGGCCGAATGCAGGTGTGCCCCTTTCACATCGCGGTTTCTAGCCTCTACTCAACCTGGAAAAGGTACTCGGGTTCCAAACAATATACCCCTTCTTCTTGTTGAGATCGGGTGCTCTCGAATTCTGTTCGTAGTTTTTCTTTCGAATGTTAAGAGGACCTATGTTCAAGCATTGATTCTTTGTATCGGATCACTGAGGGTTTAAACATGTTTTTGTTTATCAAAGTTTCGGTTTATATGTAACCATGCAGTGAAAATTATTGTTTTCTTTTATTAAAAGCACTGTTTACCCCAACTGAATCATTACTAGAGGTCTCACAACTTCCAACTCTGCATGTTCGTATGTGTTTTTTTTAGATTGGTTAAATATTTAGCAAGGGTTTTGCATCGCTCTGTGATTTCTGAGAATACGAAGTGAAATAAAAGAAAAGAGGGCCTTGTTCCTTTCTGTGCACAGCATGAATAAGATATGTAGTGACAAGTTGTCTATATGTTCTCCTGCATGATTATCTCTTCCAAGAATTAGGGTTCATACTCATACGCTTCATTGTTCTCATCTGTATAATGGATTCTTTTTACAGTTTTGAAACAATCATACCCCCATAATCGTTTTGTTCATTCACTCAACTCTGTTAAAGTTTAAACATTGATACGCACATAATCATTATGTTCGTGCATTGATACACACATATATTTGACTCTATTGAAATATAAACATACGCAGGGACTTAGCCCTGTTTCGTTCATTTGACTCTGTTAAAGTTTAAAACACACACACACACACACACACACATATATATATATATATACATATAATGACTCGGTTCAAGTTTGATATATATATATATATAGATGCATAAAAATAGCTTTGTTTGTTCATTCTACTCTGTTAAAGTTTGAAACACATATAATGATTATGTTCAAGTTTGATGTATATATATATATATAGGCGCATAAAATAGCTTTGTCCGTTCATTCTACTCTGTTAAAGTTTGAAACGCATATAATGATTATGTTCCAAGTTTGATGTATGTAAATAGACACATACAATAGCTCTGTTCGGTTATTCTATTTTGTTCATTTTATATATATATATATATAATGACTCTATTCGCTCATTGATACCTAAAAAAAAGATTGATTCTGGAAAATAATTTTGCATTTAAATCCTATAGTCTACTCACTGAATTTTGAACAGTCTTTGTCTAGGTTCTTGAATGTATACCAGCGTTAAGAACCTCATTAACATTAACCAATTTCATTCCACAGGGGTATAATATTGAATATTTAAGTAGAAAAAATATTTACAACAGTTACACAATCATTAAAACATCTACTAGAACTCTTCTGCATAATGATAACACGAACTGTAATTTCAATACAAAAAAAACATCATTCAGATAGATAGAGTTTAGGGTACATATCCAAACTAGACTTCTAGAGAAAACAAAGGGAACATCCATGTTCCTCCCAACCATAGAATCAAGCAGCCACAATTACTTACCCGATTCACCCCCTAGCATGACCATGAGTCCATAAGGGAGAACTTGGAAAATCCCTCTACAACATTGTCCTTCAATTCAGTCCCTTCTTTCCTTGCCTCACACCCTTCCAGTGTTCATAACAGCTAGTGAAAGAGGAAAATATCCCCGATAGACTTATTTCCCTAGCATACTTAGCAACGTCCTACCTCCTCACATATGCTTATTTGTAACTTGCCTAGGTCTTTTCCCTTCCTTGGGAATTTTTGAGGCTTCCTAAATCCCTGATTTTCAGGGGCTGCCAATGGCCAAATCACTAATTTTCCACTTGTAAAAATCAGCCCAGGGGTAGTTCCAACATGCTCCCCACTCATGGAGTCATGGTCGGCTACTTGTAACATGGTTGTTCCATTTGTCTTCCTGCAATCAATATAAAATATTATGTTTTTTAACAAGTGTCATTGTCCAATATCTAGTTGGGACAAATCAGATCTGTGCCCAACAGTCAAAATCATTTATTACAATTATAAAATTCGAAATTCGGAGTTGCCATATATGGCAAAAATTTTCCAATTTCGAATTTACTAAAAACGGAAATAAATTTCCAACAATTTAAATTCCAAAAATGTTTTTATTTTCTTTATTTTTGGGGATGTCACAAAAGGTTCTCAATTTCATGAAATTTTTGAATCCATTAGCCTAATAAAGTATTTTTGGTTGCACATTTTGTAGAGTTAACAACAACTAGATTAGATCGGGATACACACAAAGTGTGGGAGGATGCAATATACACAAGGGGTTTATAGCCAGGAAGGTGAGATCGGAGGGATGGATGTCCATATGGGTATTGAAGGTGAAAACTCAATTTGACATGTATAAGAAAAGGAAGAAATCATGAACATGGGGGAGACAATTAAAAATTTGAAAAAGGATGTCCAAATTGATAAAGCTGATAATGAAAGGATTATGAAATCCAAGGAGCAGTAGGAGGAATTCAGCATGAAGTTAATGAAAAGATTAAACATAATAGAAAATAAATTGGATAAGGAGAGTGGCTCAAGAAAATCAATAATTCACGGGTCTCCTGATGAGAAAGGAAGAACACAGAGTGTTAGAATACATCACCATCACTCCCCGAGGAATTCCAAAAGGAGAAAACCCAATAGCTCAAGTTCATCCCCTATCAGGAAGCACAAGAATAGGACTAGGGTGGATGATCTATGAGGAGAAATGAAAAAAAATCAAACCTCCTACATTTGATGGTGAGCACAAGAAGGATGAAGATGCAAAGACATGGTTGTTGGGCATAAGAAAGTATTTTCAATTACATAATTATTCTTCATATGCAAAAGGGATAATTTCTGTCTACCAACTCAAGGGAAAATCATCTAAGTGGTGGGATCATCTTGTGTAGGTTCAACACATTAAAGAGAAAACTGCGACTTGGAAGAAATTGAAGAAGTATTTTGAAAATAAATACTTGATTAAGAGATACTATGATAAGAAAATCAAGGAGCTCTTTGAACTCAAGCTTGGGAGTATGACCATTGATGAATATGAAGGAAGGTTTTTGGAGTTGTTAAAGTATGCTTTGTTCATCAAGGATGAGACTATTAAGATTCAGAGTTATTTGAGTGGGCTTCCACCTTTCATCAGTGACAAGATACAATATGATGATCCCAAGACATTGGAAGAGACCATAAGGCGAGCTAAATGCCTATATGATCAACATAAAGGAAATCCAACTTTCCAAAAATATTGGGAAGACAAGAATAAATTCAATATGGATCAGAGGAAGAAGGGTACTAAGCCACCATTCTTCATAAAAATCCTCAGGGACAACTAGCTTTTAGAGAATCTAGAACAATTGAGACAGGGGGGAAAAGGCCAAGGCAACCACCTATTCAATGTTGGGGTTGTAAAGAAGATCATATGTATAGATATTGTCCTCATAAAGGTAAAAAAGTGAGAGTTTTTCACACTATACAACAAGATGAAACAATGGAGGACATGGTCAGAAGCATACCAAGGATGTATGCGTCCCTGGACAACAAGCAAGAAGAATTTTTGTCACATGTGATTGAAGTGGAAAGTATTATCAATCACCAAACCATTGTTATTTTAATTGATTCAAGAGCTATTCATATTTATATAGATCTTAATATGGTGGAAAGATTTCATTTTCGAAGAAGCAAGCATGGAAAATCTTGGTTGATGCAGCTAGTTACCGAAGCTAAAAGAAAAGTTAATGAGATGGTTAAGTCATGTCCTATGGGCATGAATGGGATGAACACTAGGTAAGAGTTGAATACATTTCCTTTAGGTTCCTATGACTGTATAATTGGGATGGATTCGTTGGATCAACACCATTCTATCCTAGAATTTCCTAAAAAGGCATTTACTTGTTGGGATGAGGAAGGGAACCTAAGGACAGTTCAGGGAATTCCCAGGGCTATAACTGTTAGAGAAATTTCAACATTATAGCTGAAGAAATATTAAAGAAAAGGATGTCAAATATTTGCAGCTCATATGGAGGAGACATGTATATATAAGGTGTCAAATATCGAATATTATGTAGTCCTAAAATAATTTGAGGATGTATTTCAAGAAATACCAGGATTACCCCCTAAAAGAAACATTGATTTCTGCATCAATATGATTCCTGGAGTAGCTCCAGTATCCAAGACTCCCTATAGGATTAGTACACCAAAACTGAAGGAGATGCAAATGCAACTGGAAGAGATTCTAAACAAGGGGTACATATGCCTAAGTGTGTCACCTTGGGGTGCCCCAGTTTTATTTGTGAAGAAGAAGGATGGAACCTTGATATTGTGCATGGACTGAAGATAGTTGAAGAAGGTAATTGTGAAGAATATGTAACCTTTGCCAAGGATTGATGATCTCTTTGATCAATTGAGGAATGAAAAAATATTCTCCAAGGTTGATCTTAGGTCAGGTTATCATCAAGTAAGAATTAAAGAATAAGACATCAACAAGACTACCTTCCAGACAAGGTATGTCCATTATGAATTCATAGTGGTCCCATTTGGGTTATCAAATGCACCAACTGATTTTATGTGTTTAATGAATGAGATTTTCAGAGAGTACCTCGATAAGTTTGTCATTGTCTTTTTGGATGACATTCTTATATATTCCAAGTTGGAGGAAGAGAATGAACAACACTTGAGGTTGGTACTACAAGTATTAAGGGAGCATCGATTGCATGCCAAATTGAGCAAATGCTCATTTTTCCAGAACCAAATCTATTATTTGGGACATATCATCTCAGAAGAAGGGATAGGAGTGGATCCATAAAATATTAATCCCATTAGAGGATGGCCAGCACCAAAGAATTTGATAGAGGTCAGATCATTTATGGGCTTTGCAGTATACTACCTAAGATATTGAAGGATTCTCAAGGATTGCACACCCGATCACTTCCTTGAAAAAGAAGAGAGTGAAGTTTCAGTGCACAACAAAATGTAAAAAGAGTTTCCAACACTTGAAGCATCTATTAAATAGTGCTCCAATACTAAGGATTGATGATCCAAATGAATACTTCATTGTATGTACAGACACATGTAAAGAAGGACTTGGTGGAGTCCTCAGTCATAATGGATATGTTATATGTTACGAATCCAATAATTTGAAGGAGGATGAAAGGCTCTATGATACTCATGATTTAGAGTTGGAATCCATAGTGCATACCTTGAATATGTGGAGACACTACATCATGGGGAAAAGGTTTGAGTTGAGGAGAAACCATAATGGTCTAAAATTTTTATTTGGACAATCAACTCTAAATGTCAGACAAAGGAGATGGTTATAATTTCTCAGTGAATATGACTTTAATATAAATAATATCAAAGAGAAAGAGAACAAGGTAGTTGATGCACTTAGCAGAAGGGTGCATGAGTTGCATGCTACAACCATCATCATGTACCAATCCGATTTGAAGGACAAAATATTGGAGGATGAAAAATCAGATTTACATTACATGGAAATGGTAACAAAATTGCAACAAGGTATTTTGCAGCAGGAAGTTAAATATTACAAGCTGGGAGAGGACAAAGTTCCCATGTAAAAAGGCAGAATTAATGTGCCAAATTCCAAGGAATTGAAGAGTATGATATTGAAATAAATGCATAATGTACCTTATTTTGGGAACCCAAGGTATTAGAAAACTATTGCATCTGTCAATAGCCAATATTATTGTCCAGACATGAAGAAAGAAGTTGCATAGCTTGTTTCCAAATGTTTGGAGTGTCAAAAGGTCAAGGTTTAGAATAGACACCCAACTTGATTTCTACAGCCATTACCCATTCCTGAGTTGAAATGGGAATTTGTAACAATGGATTTCATAACCAAAATGCCCACAACAAACAAGCAACATGATTCTATCATGGTAGTGGTGAACAATCTTACCGAAGCTGCCCATTTCATTCTAGTGAAGCTCACTCAAAAGGAAAATAATGTTGTTGATATTTCTATGAGAGAAGTTTCTCGATTGCATAGTACTCCCAAGACAATTGTGTCTGACAGAGATCCAAATTTTACATAAAAATCTTGTAAAGGATTATTTAAAGAAATTGGAACAAATTTGAATTTCAGCACAACTTATCATCCAGAATCTGATGGAAAAACAGAAAGGGTGAATCAAGTGATTGAAGATATGTTGAGGATGTATGTGATGGAAAAACCAACAAAATGGGAAGACTACCTAAACTTGGTATAGTTTTCTTACAACAATCGGTACCAAGAATCTATAAAGATGAGCCCATTTGAGACACTTTATGGTAGAAGGTGCAACACACCTGCAAGCTCGAACAACCCAACAAATAGAGTTGTAGTTGGGCCCGAACTACTCAGAGAAGTGGAAGAGTAGGTGTTGAAAATAAAATAGAATTTAAAGGTTGCTCAAGATAGGAAGAAAAACTATGTAGACAAGGGAAGAACCCATGAGGAGTTTAATGTGGGTGATTATGTATTCTTGAAAGTGAAGGTCAACAGAAGTTCCCTGAAGTTGGGAAATTGTTCAAAGTTGGAAGCTCATTTTTGTGGGTCGTTTGAAATCCTAGAGAGGATTGGGCATGTGGAATATATGCTTGCATTTCCTGCATCCATGTCTATTCATAATTTATTCAATGTACCATTGCTCAAAAAGTATATACCTAATGCTAGTCATGTTATTGATTGGAATTTGATTCAGGTGGAGCAATAAGGAACTTTTCAGGTGCATCTAGTGTGAATTCTAGACTAGAAGTTCAAGCAGCTCCAAAATTGAGCTATAGAGATAGTAAAGGTCCAATCGACATGGTATGCTCCTGAGGATGCAACCTGGGAGTATGAGGATGCTATGCGAGAAGAATACCCACATCTGTTTTAGGTCTTTTAAACTTTTGGTTGTATATGTATATATATAATGCACTGAGGAAAGTGCATAAAATAAGGGGAGGGGGATGTAACACCCCAAGACCGAGACCCAGTTGTAAATGTGAATATGTTTTATAGGCTGGTGATCTAGGTTATTATAAGTCAAGAGGCTTATGTGATGATTAGAACAGAGAGCCTAAATGCTAAAAGGCCAGTAAGTCTATTTTTGTATATGTAAACACTCATATCATTAATATAATACATTGTTGTGTGTGGACCGACCACAATAAAGGAGTATGGGGGACTAAAATCCACTAGCAAGGGAAGGGGAGAGCTATGAGACTAGGAAAAAGGGCTAACCTTTACGCCTTAATTCCAAGAGAATATTATATTATTATTTCCTAAAGACTATGTTGAGGATAATTATTTTATTCTAAGTCATATGGAGAAACAAGCTACTTGAGAGCCATGTGTCATCAAGGGTCATGCTTTAACCTGATGGGAAAGCAACACACAAAAACTTAGGTTAGAGTGTGATCCACTAGTAACTAGGAAGGAGGACCTCAAAACCCTCATCAAGTCCAAATTATACCCTATCGGGTATGTAGAGGACTAATGGATCTGGTGGCACTACTTCAGGTAGAGGAAGGGGTAGAGTGTACAAGAATACACCACTGAGTTTAGAAACATGGCCATCATGTTGGGTATCTCTCCCCAAAACCTAGATGTACTCCTCAAGTATCTAGGGTTTTACACAGTCATCTACGAAAGAAGGTGATGCTGTTCAAGCCAAGGATAATGGATGAGGTGTGTGTATAGGCACACTACTTAGAAAACATAGGTGAAAAGAAGGGGTGACCAAGTGGTTCGATGTATAAAGAGCACTAAGAAGCTTACAAGGAGGGGAAGAAGAAGTGGAAAGGTGGAAAATATAAGAATACAACATCCACTACCCATCATTCACAGGGGATTCACCTTGTTGAGTAATATATTATCATGTTCATTCATAAACGAGGTTTTTTAATTGTGAAAAATAAATACAATATATTTTAGGTATTAGGGGGGTAGATGTGGGGTATCGAGGGGTTGACATGTATTGGGGGGTATAAAAAGGGGTATCTAGTAAACATGGGGTTTTTTTTATTGGAAATATGTATTGGGAGGGGGGTTCAAAAAATGGATTCTTAGAGGTATTTATCAATATCTAGTGAAATTAGGGGTATTCTTCAATAACCCATGAATGAAGGCAATTTGTCATAGGTATTTTGTGTGAATACCCCGTTACATCAGTGAGAAGATTGTAGAAATCATTCCATTCATTGCAACATTGATGGCCATAGCGAGGAAAAATGTTGGAAACTACATTCAGAGTTGAACTAGAAGAACCAGAAGAAGGAAAAAAACAAAAAGAACATTGTATCCAAAGATTCAAGCAATCAGGTTTAAAGTAGCTCAGATATAGATGAAAATATTTTATGCACATATTTGCAGAAGGAGGTGACTATAAGTATCCTTCATCACTAGGAAGAGAAGGATATTACCAAACTCTTCCACATCAAGGTTTAGTTCAATAAGACCAAGATTAATTATTTGTTTGAATTTGGTTGATAGTCTAATCTCATAGTAGTGGATATGGTCAGAAATATTGGATTGGAGGTTCACAATCTCCCTATTCCCTATCCACTAGGTTGGGTAAACAAGGATGCAGGGATAAAGTTAACAAAATAGTGTAAGATTAAATTTGTTGTAAGTGTTGATTTTATTGATGAAGTGGAATTGGATGTAGTACCCCTGGATGTATGTGGAGTGGTGTTTGGAATCCCCTACATGTATATGAGTGAATAAATTTTCATGCAGAGAGCTAACCACTACCAACTAGTTAAGGATGGGAAGTCCTACATCATTAACACACATAAGGGAAAGTCAAAGATCTAATTGGTAAGTGCCAACCAAGCCAAGAAGTGGATTAGTTCTATTAAGAAATATGTTTTTATTTTCTTAAGAGAGAATCAGATTGACGATGAGTCAATGAAACTTAACACATCCTTGTAGGGGTTTACTAAAGACTAGAAATATCAATTGGAGGATTTTCTATAGGAATACAAAGGAGTGTTTAAGGAGCCTAAATAGATACCACCCAAGAGGGATGTGGATCATGAAATACAATTATTTCCATACCCCCTATTTTTGAATATTGGGTTTTATAGATAGTTTTCTCTAGAAGAAAATGAAGTGAAGATGAAGTTGTAGTAGTGGTTAGGGAAGGGTGTGATTCGACCAAGTACCTCACCTTGTGGGTTACCCAATATAATTATACCCAAGAAGGATGGGACTTGGAGAATGTGTACTAATTGTAGGGAATTGAACAATATTACATTGAATAATATATATCCTCTTCCAAGGACCAATGATCTATAGGACCAACTACATCATTCCAAGTACTTCAATAAGATGGATTTGAAATCGATATATCACTAAGTATGAGTCAAAGAAGAATATACTTCGAAGAATACATTTAAGATGAGGAAAGGTTTATATGAGTGGTTGGTTATGCCATTCGATTTATCCAATGAACCCACTACATTTATGAGACTAATGAATGGTGTTTTATGTCCTTATCTTGACTGGATTTTTATTGTCTAATTGGATGATATACTGGTTTATAGCGCTACTTGGGAGGAACACATATCACATCTTATGCAGGTGTTAGAGACTCTAAAAAAGCACCATTTGTTCGCCAATCTCAAGAAATGTGATTTTTCTCAAAAATTGTAATATACCTCAAAATGACAAAAAAAAAAAAAAAAAAAATTGTGGGGCGCCAAACTCATTTTAGCTTAGTAACTTCATAATAAAGGAGTGGTATAACATTCATCCTGATTCTAGATTTAAAGCCCATCTATTATTTTACCATAATGTGACAATCTTATACCAGAGTAAATTCAAACTTAAAATGAAGAATCCTCTAAAAGTCCTACTAGTTTTTCTTCAACACGTATTTAGACTATATTTATTTATATAGTGGTTCTATAACCATATACGTAGAACTAGTAGGTCCTAAGTTTCCCCCTTGGCACATAATTCCTTGTTCTAGTGTGTAAGGCTATATCTTTTGTTCTAAAAAGGAGGTTTTCACTAAAGGGAGGATTTGGCGGGAGTTACATTCAACACCACAGATCGTACATGGTTCACTAAGAGTCAATAACGTTGTAGGTCCTTAATTTGATTCTCTTCGTAAAACTCTCTGTGGTATATTTCTTTTGAACATTAATCTTGACATAGTTTTGGATGAGAAATCCTCGCGTGACCATCGTATTCGACTGAGTCTTAACCAACTACAGTTGTAGTCTAGCTGAAAACGAACAATTAACTGCGACTATACTCGATTAGTCTCTCCTCGAAAGAGACGACCATTAAATGTGAAAAAAACAAAGGTTATTAAGGGCAGGGGATGTGATTGTCAGAGGAGTTAAGACTCTGTTCTCATAATCAATGGAGGCCCTGTATAAACAGGTTTTGGTGTCCTTCCTATATATCCTTTCTCTAGTCTTGTTTTTGCAAGTTTACTCTAGCACATGGCCCGACCCATTCTGTACTTTGACATTTATTCTGGTAGCTTCTCCTCAACTTAGTGTTAGAAAAACTCCTTCCACATCATTGTGACTCTTCGAAAGAATAGACTCTGTGTGTTTTTCCTTCTATATGGGAAAATAATCGTTCTGGAGGCCACCTGCCCAAAAATCCGGTCTACACGGTCCATCTTACTGGTAAGTTCCTATTCAGCTATTGTATCTTGAGTAGAGGTGTAGGTTTCTTGGAGTTCTAATTTTGTGAAGGTCCCTTTCACTATCTGGACCTTACCACAGAGTGTATTTACATTTCCCTTAACGTTAATGCTTGGTATTTTTTTCGGGGTTAAATCTTATTCTGAATTCGGTTTTGGGTTATTTGTGCATTTCTAATTTTTCTCTCCTCGTTTTCAAATTTTGCAGAGGCTTACAAGTTTAATACACTAATAAGCCTCAATCTAGGGTTACAGGATGCCCAAAAGTCATTCTCCCTCACATTCCCTTCCTGTAGTGTATAGCGAGACCAGAGTTGGGAACGGGTGAGGTTTAGTAGGGTTTGTTGGTACATTCTATGATAACACCTCTATATTTCTTATTTTAGAGGGGTGAGTCCACCCGACGATACTATACCCAGAATCCTTTACGGTCTTGACCCAAACAAAAATAAAGAAAACCCACAATGAATTTTTTTTACTTGGCATAATTATAAAATCCGCCTAAGATGTTCATATACGGTTCTTGGAACTACCTTATGGTATGTGACTCTGATTTATTAGCTCTGTGTGTGCTTTACAAGAAATGTGTTTCCTCCATCAAAACGAAATAGAACAATATTTTTCCTTCGTGTTGGATACTGTAAGTTGTAAGGCAGCCTCTAGGGGTCTGGATATGACATATCTATAATGGTTGCTTGGTTCCTCGTTAATTTCTGTAAATATGATTCTGGGAGGTTTAAACGTATCCTTGGCACAACTTGACCTATATCATTTATGTATTAAGGAAAAGTAATACTATCATTTGTTTCACTTTGTTTAAAAACTTTAGTTGTTGTAACTATCTCCTTTTTGGTTTATCATCTTTATTTCGTTTGAGTATTGGTAAAATCACTAATGATGGGCCTTGTTGATGTGAGGTACCCATCAGGGATTTATTGCATCCCCTTCCTTCATCTCGGTCGCCTATCCAGATTTGCAAATGATGAGGCAAGGGCCCGAGCCTGTGCATAAAAAATATAAGTGTCCTTTTCTGGACAGAAACAAACTGTTGGTTTAACACTTATCATTCTGTCGATTTCTTTATTTTTACTTCAACTGAAATTTACTAATTTTTCGGTTTACTTTTTTTCTCCGGGACTTTAGTCTGTGCAAGCCCTGAGTATCCACCCATGTCTTCATTGGAAAAAGGTAATCGGGTTCCGAACCCAACAATCCCCAGTTTAAACTCTACAGGTTCTAAGTCACAAGGGAGTTCGTGGCCTCAGCTAGTTTGTTATGAATAGCTCTATCTCGACTTCAGGGATATCTGTTGAATGTACCCTGAGGTTGTATTTCTATTGTTGGAATAATAGTAGTACTTTCACATGTTTTTAATCCGTGTTTTTATTTTTTTTAAATTGGTTCAACATATGTAATAAAATTTCTTATTTAATAACTGGAGATTCTGGTAGAAAGTATTCGGAAAGATAGGTTGAACAATAGTGATAATTTGAGCACCGAGTTTACTATTTAGATATGAAAAATGAAGTTTATATTATGCGGCTATATTTATTTCGGCACTAAAATGTTCCCAAAATTTAAGTAATATGGTTACTAGTACTCTTCTATTCCATTATGTCCGATTTAAATAGAAATATATGAGTCAGGGTTGTGGTTTTAGCTAGAAATTTCAACTCATATCGTATATAAAAAATACAAAAATACAAAAGGGGTTTCCAGCATCTCTAGTTCTGAATGAGATTATTGGCCTCCTATATCCAGCATATCATTTGTAGTTGTAGTTATATGTGATAGAATTATATCGTGGGGAAACATTTGGTATTTCCTATTGGATTAATTCCATACTATGAGGCAGATACTCACCGAGTAGATTTCTGATTCTGAGCTTTTATTCATAGCAATATAAATATTCCATTTATCTAGATTTAGTTTCCACTCCATAGTTAATTCTATACAAGGAAGTTCGATGTACTGTAATTTACCCTATGACTACCTCTGTAAAGCAAAGATAAAGATTACCGAAAAAGGATTGCTTCCATAATTTAGCCATGCAATGACTTTTGGATTGTCGTAATAAATAAAAGATAATTTCTAACAATTATTCGGAATTCAGTCTAATCATAAAGAGTCACTCGAAAATTAATTTATAGGATATTTTGTTAGCATTTAGACCCTATACACATGAACAGGTTCTTTCCAGATATTATATCAAATTCGATATTAATAGATATACTACATCAGGGATCTAATCACTTACCAGTGAATTGCAAAATACTTCAACTCAGAATTAGCAAATGCATTACAACAGACATATATATAATCGTTTAAATAGAGAAGGAAAAGAATTAACATATCTGAACCAGTTCATGGGAAGAAAAAGGGAACAACCACATTCCTCCCAACCATAGAATAGGGCAGCCAAAACACTTGCCCGATTCAGCCCCTATCTTGACCATGAATTCATGAGGGAAAACTTGGAATCTCCTCCTCAGCAAATGTCTTTTCGTTGAAGCAAACTCCTCTTGCCTCACACTCAATTAGTAGTGTTCATAACAACAAGAGAACTCGTAGTCTTTTTCCCCAGCATACTTGGCAACATCCTGCTTCCCCACATATGCTATTTAACAATAATGTCTTTGCCTAGGTCTTTCTTTCCCCCCCCTTGGGAATTTTTGCATATTTCTAAATCCCTGATTTTCAGGGGTTGCCAATGGCCAAATATCTGATTTTCCACTTGTAACAATCAACCCAGAGGTAGTTCCAACATGTTCCCTACTCATGGAGTCATGGTCAGCTGATTTTAACATGGTTGTTCCATTTGTCCTGTTCCAATTAATATAAAATATTTTGTTTTCATACAAGTGTCATAGTCAAATAGTTAGTTGGGTCAAATCAGATCTCTTCCCAACAGTCATAATAATTAATTACAATTATCAAATTCGGAATTCAGAATTTCCATAAATGGCAAAAAATTTCCAAATTCGAATTTACTAAAAACGAAATAATTTTTCAACAAATTTTAAATTTCAGAAATACTTTATTTTTGGGGATGTCACATCCTTTCCCCCTTCAATAAAATATTTTCCTCAGTGTTCATTCCTTTCTTGGAATAGTATTGGATGAGACTTCCACAAATCTCCCTCCAACTCCCAAGTGGTCTCCTCAGGACTAAAGTGCTTCCATTGCACGTTTACCTGAGCGACGGCTCTATTTCGAAGTGTTATTTCTCTCCGATCTAGAATACGCAGGGGTTCCACCTGGAACTCGCCTTCGGGTTCAACCTGTACCAAGTTCCAATCAATCATATGAGTAGGGTCATGAACATACTTTTTCAACAAAGAAACATGAAATACACTATGAATTCTTAGATTAGCTGGAAGTGCAAGTTGGTATGTTATGGGTCCAATTCGAGCTAGTATCTCGAAGGGTCCACAAAACCTAGGTGCCATCTTGGCATAGTTTCCTAACTTCATTGAACGTTTTCGGGCTTTGACCTTCAAATAAACATGATCTCCCACTTGAAATTACAAGTGTGTTCTTTTCTAATCTTCATAGCTCTTCTGTCTGTCATGTTCTTCTTTTAATTTTTGTTGTACCTTACTTACCATGTTCTCCATTTTTTGGAGCATCTTTGGTCCAACCATGAGTTTGTCAGCCGGGTTATCCCAACTAATTGGATTCCTACACTTTATGTCGTACAGTACCTCGAAAGGGCTTAACTTAGTCGAAGTTTTGTACCCATTGTTATATGCAAATTCTACCAAGTGTAGATAGTCTTCCCACTTGTTTGGTTTTGTTCTCACATACATGCAGAGCATATCCTCTACGATTTGGTTTGTCCTTTCGGTATGTCCATCCGTTTGTGGATGATAACTCGTACTGAAATTCAAATTAGTATTTAGCCCTACAAAAAATTCCTTCCAAAAAGAGGATGTGAATTTTATGTCTCTATCTGAAATCACCATTTTTGGAATACCATGTAGTCTAAAAATTTCTTTCATAAATATTTTAGCAATGCTTATAGCATTAAAAGTATACTTTACAAGAATAAAGTGTGTAGACTTACTGAGTTTATCGATTACCACCATGATATAATCATTTTGTTTCTGAGTTTTAGGAAAACCTATTATAAAGTTCAGTGATATGGTCTCCCATTTCCATTCTGTTACTGGTAATGGTTGTAATAGGCTGGTTGGATGTTGGTGCTCGGCCTTAACCTGCTGACAATATTGGCACCTAGCCAAGTATTCTATTGTTTCACCCTTCATGTTAGGCCAAGATAATTTTCTAAGTGTTGTTATTGTTTTCTGGTATCCTCGGTGGCCAGAATACGGTTTCTTATGCATTTCGTCCAAGACTATTAATTTTAACTTTGTTGAATCTAGTATGTAAAGTCTGTTTTTAAATCGTAATAGTCTCTTCTGGTCAATACTTAGATCTAGTTTATCTGAGTTTGCGGTATTATTTTGTAATTCTGCCATTATCTTAGTGTAATTTCCATCATCAATACCTACCGCCCTTATTCTTTGTTCCAGATCACTTTCTGCCCTGCTGATATTCATCTCAAATAACCTATGGACTCTTCTACTTAAAGCGTATGGTACCTTATTTTCCTTACCCTTGATATGTCTGACCTTGAAGTCGAATTCACTCAAGAAGGCTAGCCATATTGCTTGTCTTGCATTAAGATCTGATTGGCTAAACAAATATTTCACCCCGCTATTATCCATCAATAGTATAAAAAAATTTCCCATTATGTAGTGTCGCCACATTTTTCAGGCGTGTATTACCGCTACCAATTCTAATTCATGAGTGATACAATTTCTCTCATTTTCTTTTAATTTTTGTTACTCGTATCAAAGAACATGTCCTACCTGAGTTAGGACACCAACTAGTCCTTCTTTACTTGCATCAACACATAGGGTGAAGTCCTTATCTAGGTCTTCTACCTTCAATATGGGTGCAGTTGTCAATAATTCCTTCAGCTTGTTAAAATTGTCTTGACATTTCTCTAACTAGTTAAACTTTGTCCCTTTCTTTTGTAATGACGTGATAGGGTAGGCTATCTTGTAAAACCCTTCTATAAATCGGCGATAATATCCAGTGATTCCCATGAATGACCAGATATCCACTACATCCTTAGGTATCGGCTATTCCATAATGGATTTCTTTTTTTTCGAGTCTACGATAATGCCTTCTGCTAAAATTACATGTCCTAGATATTGTATTTCCTTTTGAAAAAAGTCACACTTGTCAAATTTGGCATACAGTTTGTGTTTCCTCAATGTTTGCAGAACTATTCTTAAGTGTTCATCATGTTCTTCCTTCATTTTAGAATAGACCAGAATATCGTCAATAAATACTACGAACTTGTCTAAGTACCGACTGAAAATACTGTTCATTAAGAACATAAACATGGTTGGTGTGTTAGTGAGTCTGAAAGGTATGACTACGAATTCGTAGTGTCCATATCTTGTTTGAAAAGTTGTTTTGTTTATGTCCTCATATTTTATTCTAACTTGATGATAAGCGGATCGTAAATCGAACTTTGAAAAGATCTTGGCCCCACCTACTTGATCGAACAGATCATTTATCCTCGGTAAGGGTTATTTGTTCTTAATATTCATTCTTTTCACTCATCTATAATTGATACATAGTCTTAGAGTACCGTCTTTCTTTTTCACAAAGAGGATTGGTGCCCCCCATGGTGAAACACTCGGTCTGATATACTCTTTGTCCAACAATTCATGTAATTGTATTTTTAATTATGTCAGTTCTAGTAGACTCATTCGGTAAGGTGCTTTTGAGATAGGGGTTGAACTAGGTAGTAGGTCTATGGAGAAGTCTATTTCCCTTCTAGGAGGTAATTCTAGTATCTCATCCACAAACATGTCTCTAAATTTATGTAGGAAAGCAAAGTCTTCTAACTTTGGCTTATCTTCTTTTTCTAACAAATCCGTTACTTGGATTGCATAAACTTGAAATCCCTTTCTCATACATTTCTTGAGTTGCATTGTTGAAACTTGTCTGACTGATACCAGTTTTGGTATACCTTGGGTTGTTCTAGTAGTGCCAAAATCGTCTTTATAGTTAAGTGTCTTTGCATAACAATCTAGTACTGCTTTGTGCTTTTCCAACCAATCTATTCCAATAATCATATCATAAGACCCTAGAGGTAGGATGTTCAAATTTGTCCTTATGTTTTGACCATCTAAGATGAATTCAAAATCAAAAATAAATTCAACTACTTTCCTTTTAGTCCCTGTTGCTAGTTGTACCAGCCATGATTTTTCGTGCTTCAGTTTCTTAAGTTTTTTTTACTCTACTACATAGAGAGTAATATAATGTAACGTAGCTCCAGGGTCAATTAAAACATAAATTTGAGAGTTATTGATTTTACCTTCGATCTCTACCACAGAGGAATCGTGGCCAGTTTGTCGATCATCTATGGATGCATTTATCCGATCCAGGCTTCTACCTACATCACCCACCATCAAGGCTTCCTGCAAATTATGAAAAACAGTTCGGTTTGCTGAAATTAAACATGGACAGTTCCTCCTTAGATGAGGTTCTCCACATTCCCAACACTTTAATGGCTCGTGGAAGTTGTTTCCAAACTTATTTGTTCCCAAATTTACTAGTTTACCACTGCTTTGCTTATTCTAATGATTGGAGTGAAAATCCTTTATCGGAAATATTTTTGTTGCATTCTGATAAGGGGTTGGCTGGTATCCCTTCCTCTACTGGTCCATTCGATCTTGTTTTTTATCCTTCCAGGATTTGGGAAACTCTGTCTGTTGTTTATACTAGTCATATCACATTTGTGCCTTCCTGAATACTTCACTCAAGGATTTGGGGTTGTCAAACTCAATTCTGTCCCTATAGGATTGTGGTAAACAACTTAAGAATCACTGGATTTTTACCTTATCCTCCTGAATGTACGGTACAAACCTTAGTAGTTCCAGAAATTTATTTATAAGGTCTTCCATCATCATCTGTCCAAGTCGTAACTCGTAAAATTATTTCGTTTTCCTTTCATAATAGCTTTCAGAAAGGTATTGTTTCTTGAAATATTTCTTAAAGTCAAACCATTCCTATTGTTTCTCCTTTAGGCCCTTGGCCAATTTCTGGTCTTGCCACCAGATGTTGGCCTTCCCTTTCAGATTGTAGATGGGCAGTGTGACCTTCATATTGTTGGAATAGATGTAGATCTGGAAGTATTTTTTGATGTCCAACAACCATGCCTCAACTTCTTCTCCTATCCTAGATTCTCCATCAAAGGTTGTTGGTTTAATATTTTTAAATTCTTCTTCAAGGTGGTGTACTTGTTATCTTTTTCTGTATATTTTAGTTTTTTCCTCAGCTGAAGGTGTTCCTTCAGACGAACTATCTCCTTTGTTTGTTTCTGGCCTAGAGTTCTTGGAGGCCCTTTTGCTGACCTCTTCGTCATGGTTATTATCCTTTGGGAATTTCTTGGTCACTATACTGCGTAGCAGGACCTCATTTATATCTTGTTGTTCCTGCTGTGCTTTCTTCAATTTCTCATTGTCTACTTTGAAAATCTGTAGCTCAACAATAAGATTCCTCATTGTTTCCAGTACTTCTGTAGGAGAGATTTTGTCAGTATTATGTCTTGGATCTCCATGAGGTCCCTGTTCTGGATTTCTTTCCATTCTAATTTCTGCATCATCCCGAGCTTCCATAATTCACACAAAACATAAATGTTTTATGTTTGTAAAAAAAATGGTTTATTAGTTTTTCATAGATCGAAATATGTTCTAAGCAACTAATGTGGCCCTGTTCAGGTCCAGTGTTGTACCCCTTTGCTCTGATACCATATGTAATATACCTCAAAATGACATAATTTTTTTTTTTTTTTTGTGGGGCGCCAAACTCATTTTAGCTTAGTAACTTCATAATAAAGGAGTGGTATAACATTCATCCTGATTCTGGATTTAAATCCCATCTATTATTCTACCATAGGGTGACAATCTTATACCAGAGTAAATTCAAACTTAAAATGAGGAATCCTCTAAAAGTCCTACCAGTTTTTCTTCAACACGTATTTAGACTGTATTTATTTATATAGTGGTTCTATAACCATATACCTAGAACTAGCAGGTCCAAAGTTTCCCCCTTGGCACATAATTCCTTTTTCTGGCGCATAAGGCCACATCTTTTGTTCTAAAAAGGAGGTGTCCACTAAAGGGAGGATTTGACGGAAGTTACATTCAACACCACAGAACGTAGATGGTTCATTACGAGTCAATAACGTCGTAGCTCATTAATTTGATTATTTTTGTAAAACTCTTTGTGGTATATTTCTTCTGAACACTAAGATTGACATAGTTTTGGGTGAGGAATCCTCGTGCGACCATCTTATTCGACTGAGTCTTAACCAACTACAACATTAGTATAGCTAAAAATGAACAATTAACTCTGACTATACTCAATTAGTCGCTCCTCAAAAGAGACGACCATTAAATGTGAAAAAAAAAAGGTTATTAAGGGCAGGGGATGTGTGTTAATGTTTATGCCATTATTATAGTTCTTTTCATTTCAATAGATAAGAGCATCATAAGAACAAGATCACTGATAAATACACATTCACAAGAGACACAACATTTATCCTGGGAAACCCTCTAGGGGAAGAAAACCCAGCAAA